>NW_022045890.1:337711-357635 GCF_001654015.2 Drosophila navojoa
TGAGCAGTTCATCAATCAACATTAAAGCCCCTCATTAAGAAGCACGCAAACCATCCCCAACTAACCCACAACTAACTGGCCAAAGGCCATCTGGTCGGGAACAATTCCCCAATGTTTGGCCCCTACATATGTAGGCCGATTGGACGGGTCGAGCTCAGCGCTCTGGCCTTCTCCTAGAGTGCCATAAACTGTTAAGCAAAGCTAATTACATTCTTCAATTCCACCTGCAGCGACGCCGCCCGCACAACGCGTACAATTCATACTGGGTGAGGATGTGGACGATGGCTCGCATGTGTCGCATCCGCTGTTCTCGGAGATGGGAATGCTGGTGAAGGAGGGCGATGAGATTGAGTGGAAGGAAACGGCGCGCTGGATCAAATTCGAAGAGGATGTCGAGGAGGGCGGCAATCGCTGGTCCAAGCCCCATGTGGCGACGCTCTCGCTGCACGCCCTGTTCGAGCTGCGCGGCCTGCTGACCAACGGCACCGTCATGCTGGACATGGAGGCCAGTAATCTGGAGCTGGTGGCCGATCTCGTTTGCGATCAGATGGTGAGCAGCGGCACACTGCCGGCCAACGTCAAGGACAAGGTCAAGGATGCCCTGCTGCGTCGACATCGCCATCAGCACGAGTATGCGAAGAAGACGCGGCTGCCCATCATTCGTTCCCTGGCGGACATGCGCAATCAGTCGTCCTCAAAAAGTGAGTATCTCTCTCTCTCTATTTCTCTTGCTCTCTCTGGGTACGCTCAAGTGCTCAAGATCAGGTTACTCTAAGCTCATCTCGTTCGTTTGTTGCGCATCATCATCATGAGTCATGAGTCGAGTTTCGCCTACTAAAAACCAACATTCACTTAAATAATGCCCGCCAATAACTGAATTGGGGTTGCTTAGCTCCGACTGGGCATGCCTCGTCGCCTGGTTTTGCCATGGACGTATGCCGTTCGCCCGTGACGCCCATCTATGTGTCCAGTAAGGATCAGCGCGGTTGTTATCTCGCTGTTCCCACAGGTATCTCACAATTAACCAAACCAAATTAAAAAAAAAGACAAGTTACAGTTGCTTTCAATGCACCGCCAAATGCTCCAGATCCACGACAGCTGTATAGAGAGCACGCACATAGCCGTCTTGTAACTCCGGTCCTGAATAGAAACTCTACTTCTCAGTAGGATCGTATCGATGCCAGCTTGACGCACTTTGACTACGATAAGCATTATCCTCAGCCATCAGCTAATGCATCTTGTATTACAATACATCCATCAATCAGCCAGTCAATCACTCACACGCACACTAGTTTAAGTAATCCGCCAAGCAGCGCTGTGTATTCGCCATTTGCTAAACACAACTTCTAACCATCGCTCGCTCTCGCTCTCGCTCTCTTGCTCTCTCGATTTTTACGCTCCTATCATACGTTAGCCGACATGGGCGCCATTGGCGTTACCACCTGGTTTCATGCGGGTGCCTCGCCCTCGCATGTCCCATCTAGCCAACAAGGACAATCAGCGCATCAGCCAGCGAACAGCCAATTGACAAGTAAAAGCCTAAAACGATCTATTCAAAACTCTTTGTATGGTTTTACTTCTTTGCGTAACGTGTACCTACCATAGCACGCTGTATTTAACAGATCTATACTGTAAACTAGTTGAAATAGTATGTCCAACTATCTCTCTCTGTCTCTTTTACACACTCTCTATTTCTCTATCACTCTTATATAAAATATTCCAACTCGTCTCGAGTTCAAAACCCTTTAACCAACTTCTCTCAAAGCCCGATAAAATACTTTTTGTGTTGTCTCACTCACACACTATATACTCGTAAAAATACTGGGTTCTAGTTAGATCAACACTATCTAGTAATACTGGGTTCCATTCAAACGATCAAAATATATTTCAATATGATGCAGTCGACCTAACGCGAGATTCTTAGAAATCTTTTTGATTTAACTTTGCGTTTTGCTTTTGTATTTTTTGTTCAATACATTGTTAAACCACATAAAAAACAAAAACAATTTACAGTTGAAGAACAGTCTGGGAGCAATTTAATGGCGACTACGCCGCTCTCGCTGACCGCCAGCGAGCCTGGACCACCTGGAAATACCAATGGCAGTACCGGTGCCCTGGGCATGGGCATGGGTCGGTTTTTAACGGTGCCCGGCAAGCCCAGCAACAGAACGCTCGGTAAAGAACCAAACAAAAAACCACTTCCACAACTCTACCCAACTAGCAAGAAACAAAAGTTATCGTTATTGTTATTGTTATCGTTATCGTTACCGTTACGTTCGTTTACGTGTCTGATTTTTTGTTGATCTTATAGAGAATTTAATTGCAACTCGAGTCCCAAATTCAGTTTCTTTATTTGGTAGTGACAGAAAAAAAATATAGCTCAAGAAAATCAAGAAACCGAAATGAAAGAAAATTTTGCATGCGCCTTGGCTGAGCCTACATTGGAACCTACAACAGTTTTCTAATAGCTCTTAAGTATGTGAGAACTTGATATATGTATGTACTCCATATATAGAAACAACACCACCTACACACACACACACATACATATGCACGCTTGTCACTCACACCAATACCGTTTTCTGCATGTTGCTTCATCATTTCTGTTTTTTATTCTAAATGAAAATTTATAAATTAAACTTTTTGCAATTCTATTTTTTTGTTTGTATGATTTTTCTGTTGTTGTTGTCGTTGCCGTTGCCGTTGTTGTAATGCCTAAATATTAAATAAACAAATTACACAACTCTACCAACAACTCGCACACACTCCAAACACCGAACCGAACCGAACCAACCAATACACACACACACACTCACGCACACACCCACGATTCGTGCGCTGCCGACTTTGACTAATGTAGAGAAAAAATCAAATTCCAAAAATCTGCGGCCCAAACAAAATCTGCCCATGATCACAGAGGACATGGTGAAGAGCCCCAGCAGCCACTCGATGGCCAGGCAGGCCAGCGGCACGGAGCTGGCCGAGCAGCAACACAAGGGCAACTCGCACTTCATGCGCAAGATACCGCCTGGAGCGGAGGCGAGCAACATTCTAGTGGGCGAGGTGGACTTCCTGGAGCGCACACTCTCCTGTTTCATCCGCCTCAGCCAAGCGGCTGTCATGGGTGATCTAACGGAGGTGCCAGTGCCAACCAGGTAGGTTGCTCAAGACAAACTCAATTTTTCGATTAGCTGATTCATTTGGACCTCTCCACCAATTCCTGCTCAGATTCATTTTCATACTGCTGGGCCCACCGGGCAGCCAGAGTAATTTCCATGAGATCGGACGTGCCATGGCCACCTTGATGTCCGACGAGATCTTCCATGAGGTGGCCTACAGGGCGAGGAAGCGCGATCATCTGCTCGCCGGAGTGGATGAGTTTTTGGATGCGGTCACAGTATTACCACCCGGTGAATGGGATCCCACCATACGCATTGAGCCACCAGCGGCAATACCCTCGCAGGAGATCCGCAAGCGGCCGCCCGAGCTGCCCAAGGAAGAGATCGATGAGGAGGAGGAGGAGCAACGTTTGCGCGAAGAGTCGGGCCTGTCGCGCTCGGGTCGTCTCTTCGGCGGTTTGATAAACGATATTAAGCGCAAGGCGCCTTGGTACTGGAGCGATTTTCGAGATGCCCTGTCGATGCAGTGCGTCGCCTCCTGGATCTTCTTGTATTTCGCATGCCTCTCCCCGATCATCACCTTCGGCGGCCTGCTGGCGGAGGCCACGGGCAAGAACATGGCTGCCATGGAGTCGCTGGTATCTGGATTCGTCTGCGGCATGGGCTATGGCTTCTTTTCCGGCCAGCCGTTGACAATATTGGGCTCGACCGGTCCAGTGCTGGTCTTCGAGTCCATTGTCTATGAGTTCTCGATGGCCCAGGGCTGGGACTACATGACATTCCGCTTCTGGATCGGCATGTGGGTCGCCGGCATTTGCATCGTGTTGGTCGCGATCGATGCCAGCGCGCTCGTCTGTTACATAACGCGCTTCACTGAGGAGAACTTCGCCACCCTTATCGCGGTCATCTTCATCTACAAGGCCATCGAGAACGTGGTGGTGATAGGTAAGACCTTCCCGGTAAATCAGGGCATATACGACTGCATCTGCACTGCGCCGGCGAAGAGCAATGCCAGCGACCTCGAGTTTGCCAAGTACAAATGGGACACATGTAAGGTAAGTGTGGGAATAGCTGATAGCTTATAATAATCTTCTAATACTCCCCCCTTCCCTCCCTCTCTCTTTTTATCTGGTAGCTCTACAATGGTACACTCATTGGCACCGACTGCGATACTCCACCCACCGAAAATGTCTTCCTCATGTCCGTTGTCCTGTGTGCTGGCACCTTTATCTTCTCGACCGTGCTCAAGGAATTCAAGAATGCCCTCTTCTTCCCCTCCATTGTGCGACAGTACATTAGCGACTTCTCTGTCCTGATTGCCATTTTCTCGATGACCTTGTTTGACTACTCGCTGGGTGTGCCCACACAGAAGCTGGAGGTGCCCCGCGAGCTGAAGCCGACACTGAGTACGCGTGGCTGGCTGATTCCCCCATTCTGCGAGAAGAATCCCTGGTGGTCAGCAATCATAGCCGTGTTCCCAGCGATGCTCGGCACCATTCTCATCTTCATGGATCAGCAAATCACGGCCGTGATTATCAATCGCAAGGAGAACAAATTAAAGAAGGGCTGCGGCTATCACTTGGATCTGTTTGTACTCTCCGGCCTGATAGCCATCTGCAGTGTGATGGGTCTGCCATGGTGAGTAATCAGAGATCGCTGACCCTGGCATACATAGGTCTAATCTCGACTCCGCTATTTATAGGTTCGTGGCGGCCACTGTGCTGAGCATTAATCATGTCAATTCACTGAAACTGGAATCGGAGTGCAGTGCCCCTGGCGAGAAGCCGCAGTTCTTGGGTGTGCGCGAGCAGCGTGTGACTCACATTATGATCTTCCTGACAATTGGCGGCTCGGTGCTGTTGACACCGCAGCTCAGACACATTCCCATGCCGGTGCTGTTTGGCGTCTTTCTCTACATGGGCGTGGCCTCGCTCAAGGGTCTGCAGTTCTTCGATCGCATTCTCATCATGTTCATGCCAGCCAAATATCAGCCGGACTACATGTTCCTGCGTCAGGTAAGAACTTAGACTTAACGATATCTCTGAATAACCCACTCTTAATCCTCCGCTTTGAACACTCCCGCAGGTGCCCATTAAGCGCGTACATTTGTTTACTGCCATACAGTTGGCCTGCCTGATCATCCTGTGGCTGATCAAGAGTTTCTCCCAGACCTCCATACTCTTCCCACTGATGTTGGTGGTGATGATTGGCATACGCAAGTCCTTAGATTTTGTCTTCACACGCCGTGAACTGAAAATCCTCGATGATATTATGCCGGAGATGACGAAGCGCGCTGCGGCGGACGATCTGCATCAACTGGACGCTGAGGTGGGCTTTTGTCAGAAATATTTACCCTGCTTCGGGGGTCGCGGCAAGCGCGAACCGAAGAGCAGCCTCGATGGTGGCATGGACGTCGGCGCCAATGCCGTCGCCCTGATTAAGTGCAATACCTCAAATGCAAATGAGAAGGAGTTTGAGGCACAAAGTAGTTTGCTCAAGAAGTAAACGGGGCACACCTTGATTTTGGCACACAAGCACACACACACACACACACACAAGCATACAGCACACAACACATCACAAATTTAGGCCAGATCGGCCGATGTGAAACACTCGACACTCGACACTCAACAGTGCTGCCCATTTCGTTTGCGTTTGCAGTGCTGCACAGTCCACCACGGATCCCACTTGATTTGTATCTAATTTGTTGGTATTCTATAATGGACATTTTTTTTAGAGATTTTTGCATTTTGTTGTATAAAAATGCATTACTTTTTACTATTTATATATACATATATATACTTATATCTATATCTATTTTTACCATATTTTTATTCTAACCTTAATCATTCGTATCGATGTACGAGTGAAGACATTCTGTTGTGTTTGTTCTTTAACAGTATTTTGTAAATTTTTTCCCTAATTTTTGTCCCTAAATCGTAGCATGCAAATTTTTGCATTTTGTTATATATATTTTACAAATATCTGTTTTCTCTAACAAAGTACTTTCTATTGAGTTTGTTTATTTAATTTTTACTGTCTTTATTTTCTATATAATTGCTCAACTACTTTTATGATATTGCAAGGAAATCCGAACGTAATTATACCTAAGCCCTTAGCCCCATCTGTATATGCTTACTGAAATTCTATTATTTCCCAATGCATAACTATTCAATTATGAAATGTGTTATCTTTACTTACTCTATATATATACTACTACTCTTAACTATATTGTATTTATATCAATACCATCTATATATATTTGTATATGTTAATGAAACCTAAGCTTAAGTAGTCGGCGCTAAATGCGTTTACACGGTGTAAATGTATTCAATGTATATGTTAAATAATTTTATAGTCCACAAGATAGTACAAGTAACTAACAATAGCAAATTACCAAAAAAACAAAAAAACAAGAAAAAAATATACAAAAAATATACAAAATTGGCAACAACAAAAAAAAATTAAATAAATCATAGAGAAAAAAATAAAAGTATTTGGCAAAACAAAAAGAGAGAAAATTACAGTTAAATTTATAGCTTAACATCACAAAACACCGCATTGGCTCTTAGAAAGACACCACTCTCCTCACCACTCACTAAATATCTAAGACACGGAGGGATTGCTATCTCTTTTACTCTCTCTATCTCTCTCTCTGTCCACCTACACTTTTTCTCTCTTTCACTGTAATTCTTTTGTGAGCTGTGGAAAACAAAACCCAAAACAAACAAACAAACAAAAACCATGCCTATGAATGTCTTCTATTGAAGGACAATCATCATCAGCCGCCCGCCGGTTCAGCTGGAAGTGCTGCCTATAATATGAAGAGTGGCAACGCTGGCACGGGCTCTAGTTCTGGCTCGGCTGCCACAACCATCCACATACCGTTAACGGGCAACAGCGGCAACAACAAAATGGGCGGCACTGCTGCGAGCGGTGCGCCAACGGAGGTGAATCGCACCACAGTCTGGCAGCAGATCAACAAGGACGGCACCTCCGAGCAGCTGATCATACCCGTTACCGTTAAAGTGCGTCATATCAATGGCAACCAGTAAGTGTATCCGAGTAGTTAAAGAGCAGCCAATCAAGCAGGCGAGCCCAAGAACCCCAAATTAAATCGTTTTTGCGGCTAGTCGAGTCAGTTAGAGGCCAAGCTAAACACATTTACAACAAACTTATATACACACATATACATACATATATCTATATATATATACATATATATAAATATCATTCATTTGCATTCGACCATGCTCCTCAGTTCCTCAACCAATGCTGCCCTTTCGCCACGCCTATCGCCCATGCACGAGGCCGATGAGTATAATGAAAGCGCCGCTAACAAGATGACGAACAACCAAATGCTGCCAGCCAATCAGCAACAACAGCAACAACAACAACAACAGCAGCAGCCAAGCAATTGCAAGGAGGCGGCTGCCAAGCTTGAAGGTGCCGTTGTTACCAGCCAAAGTCCAGCGAACATAACACCCGTCTAAGTGAGCCCCACTTATGGGGCATTATCCAAATTATATACCAAACTACCTAAGCGAACTCTTTCGTTCGCAGCAAACTCACAATGCGTAGAACAAGTGCACAAAGTCGACCTAGATCGTCTGAGAGTGTGAATGTCGAATATCAGTATCATAAAAAAAAACATGAAAAAAATATATATATATTATATACATATATACAAATTAATCGTAGCGATTTTTGACAAAGTTTGTAGAATTTACTATCAGCCTAAAGAGACAAACAAATATTCACAGCATTCGTTTGGCATAGAATTCGAGCTGAGCTTAAACAGTTTTAGAAGTATTATTCAGAAAAATAAAAAAACAAAAAAAATCTGGCTCAGGAGTAAACAGCATATGCATTCTAAACATTCGTACACATGTATGTCATATGTATAACACTTTTATAACAGCAATTTTATAACAGATTTCATACCAAACCAGTGTCAATTCAATGCAACAAAAACTCTCCTCAAACAATTATCTACTCTATACAACAAAAATGGTTCCTTTTATGTTTGATCTTAATTTGACTCGCACACACACACACACACACACATAATATGGCGGGCTCGTTTAAAATTTGATAATTCATGGGTTAGATAAGCTGTGATCTTATTGTAGGGTGCGGATTTATTGGTGTACGTAATTAAACTAGCGCATGAGAAATTAGTGAAAAGCCGTCTTGGAAACATTTAGCCACAAAAAACAAAGTTAGAAAAATATAATAAAATCGAAAACATATACAACAACTGTATACAAATGTATTATAATTTATGCAGTTTATACTAAGTTCTGAAACACACATTAAATCTTTATCTATATATATACGTATAAATATTGAATAAAATTATAAATTATATATATTTGTATGTTTCATTTTGTGCGCCCTAGTCTCCTTTTGTTTCAGTGTATTTGGTGCATAGTTCTCAGTGTGGCACATTGTACATACATCAAGACATACTCTATAGAGCACTCAATAAGATTTCGTGTCTGCCTGCTCCCATCTAAATCGTATCAAAGCATCTATCAATCAGTCAATCAATCAATCAAGCATCAACCCATTTGCATCGTGTTGATGTCTAAACACTAACCCATTGTAATGCTCGTTAACAATCCTGTATTTTAATGTCTGTGTCCTAGGTATGCTGGCAGATCTTTGAAAAATCTTCGATATTGGCTTTGCTCGCGTTTATTAATTTCCACATTTCGTTTTTACAGAACCAAAAATTTGATACGACGAAGCCACTGTGGCATGGATATCATACATCAACAGAAACGTCCGTTTGAGTCGATGATTTAGTTGGCCAGAAAGCGGCATCAAAAATATTATATTTATTATAAAACATTAAGAAATTATTTATATGTATGTGTACTAATGGTATTATATATGTATGTATGTATTTATGTACAAGGCAGCGGCACCGTTACCGTCCCCTCTTCAATTCCCTGTGCGTTACAAGGCACAAAGATGCAACAAACCAAGAGACATCTCCACACTTAATTTAATTATTGTAATGTTAACATATCAACACACAAAGCAAAACAAACAAAATCAAAAAACATTTCGATCTCCTGGAATTGATCACGAATAAATATTTTAAATGTGTTTCAATGGACTTTTCAAGATGCGCAATATATTCATTAAAATGTATTTTAATAAAACCAACTTTTTCATTTACAGCGAATTTCAGGCAAGTTTCGATCGAAGCTGATTTTATAGCGAATCTAATCACCCTACCTTAGAGCGCATATTTCAGCTGATTAAGGAGCGAATCTTTCAGCTGCTGCAGCCTGAAGCCGACAGGTAATTGTACACATAAATTAATTTAAAGGAGAATATGTCAGCTGAGCTTGAGGCGAAATCCACAGCTGATTTTTGCAGCTGTATCAATTATCAAAACTAACATTTCCGCATGGACTAATTTTGAAGGGAGCCTCTCGTTGTTTTTTGGGCAAACTTTATTAATTTACAAGTCGTTAAAACTTGTCTTAACAGAACCCTGTTTTCATTTTTTGGCTACATTCATATATTACAAGATTCTGTGAATTTATTTTATTGAGTTAGTTTGTCTTAAGCTTAATGAATTTTAAAGCCTTAAGATTAAAATGACATTCTCAATGTTCTCACAGTTAAGAGATAATACTTTAATATTGCTCTAAAATATTTTCTTAAATCCGTTTGTGCCAACATTTAAATTTATCAACTGAATTTGAAAATAATAAATATGCGTAATCGATAACAGAGCTATCGATATGTGGCTACTTACTAGCACTGTTATCCACGCTGTTCGGCAGCACTCTTTACTCTTACCTCGACCAGCTGTTGTTGGTGCGGCACTGAGCGCGTGTTTTTAGTAAAAATATATAATTTATTAATTAAAACGCATTAAAAATGACGCTAATAACACGTGTGCTGACTGGCAACCTGCCACTGCGTCTTAGCGCACTAAAAGCCGCTCGTCAGGTACGTATTTAATTGATATTTATGCATTTCTCCAATTTGTTGAATCGGCTCATTATGTAATTTAAATTTGTAATGCATTTTCAGCTGCAATGCGGCTACAGCTCACACGCTAAGTACGCAGAGCACAAGCCCATCGAGCGCATCCGCAACATTGGCATCTCGGCGCACATAGACAGCGGAAAGACAACGCTCACTGAGCGGATTCTATTCTATACGGGCCGGATTGCTGAGATGCACGAGGTGCGAGGCAAGGACAATGTGGGTGCAACAATGGATAGCATGGAGCTGGAGCGACAGCGTGGCATTACCATTCAATCGGCGGCCACGTACACGGTGTGGAAGGATGTCAACATCAACATCATCGATACACCCGGTCACGTGGACTTCACGGTCGAGGTGGAGCGTGCGCTGCGCGTCCTCGATGGCGCTGTGCTCGTGCTTTGTGCCGTGGGTGGCGTCCAGAGTCAGACGTTGACGGTGAACAGGCAAATGAAGCGCTACAATGTACCATGTCTGGCCTTCATCAACAAACTGGATCGCATGGGCTCAAATCCCTACCGAGTGCTCTCGCAGATGCGTTCCAAGTTGAACCACAACGCAGCCTTTATTCAGCTGCCCATTGGTGTGGAGAACAACTGCAAAGGTATTGTGGATCTAGTGCAGGAGCGTGCCATATATTTCGAGGGCGAGCACGGCATTAATTTGCGCCTGGACGAGATACCGCAGGATATGCGCGTCGAGTGTCAGGAGCGGCGGCAGGAGCTTATCGAGCATCTGTCCAACGCAGACGAAACTCTGGGCGAGCTCTTTCTGGAGGAGAAACCCTTCACGGAGGCAGACATTAAAGCGGCTCTGCGACGCACCTGCATCAAGCGCACCTTTACGCCCGTCCTGGTCGGCACTGCGTTGAAGAACAAGGGCGTGCAGCCGCTCCTCGACGCAGTCGTTGACTATCTGCCCAATCCGGGCGAGGTTGAGAATCTCGCTTATATCGAACAGGAAGGACAGGAGAGGCAACAAATCGTCCTTAATCCGGCGCGAGATGGCAAGGATCCGTTCATGGGATTGGCCTTCAAGCTGGAGGCCGGTCGCTTTGGCCAGTTGACCTATTTGCGCTGCTACCAGGGCGCACTCCGCAAGGGTGACAACATCTACAATGCCCGCAACCACAAGAAGGTGCGAATCGCCCGTCTCGTCCGGCTGCACTCTAACCAAATGGAGGACGTCAACGAGGTCTTCGCTGGTGACATCTTCGCACTCTTTGGGGTCGATTGCGCCTCGGGCGATACCTTCACGACCAATCCCAAGAACAATATGTCCATGGAGTCGATATTTGTGCCCGAGCCGGTTGTGTCCATGGCCATCAAGCCCAACAATACCAAGGATCGAGATAATTTCTCCAAGGCCATTGCCCGCTTTACCAAGGAGGATCCTACCTTCCATTTCAAGTTCGACAATGATATCAAGGAAACGCTCGTCTCAGGCATGGGCGAGCTGCATTTGGAAATCTATGCCCAGCGCATGGAGCGCGAATATGGCTGCCCAGTGACGCTGGGTAAGCCGAAGGTGGCGTTCCGAGAAACGCTCGTCGGTCCATGTGAATTCGATTACCTGCACAAAAAGCAATCAGGCGGCTCGGGTCAGTACGCCCGCATTATTGGCGTCATGGAGCCACTGCCTCCCTCTCAGAACACATTGATTGAGTTCCTGGACGAAACGGTAGGCACCAATGTGCCCAAGCAGTTCGTGCCCGGCGTGGAGAAGGGCTTCCGAGAGATGTGCGAGCGCGGCATGTTGTCCGGCCACAAGTTGTCGGGCATTCGATTCCGTCTGCAGGATGGTGGCCATCACATTGTAGACTCCAGTGAGCTAGCATTTATGTTGGCTGCCCACGGGGCCGTCAAAGAAGTCTTCCAGAACGGCGCCTGGCAAATTCTGGAGCCCATCATGCTGGTCGAGGTGACGGCGCCCGAGGAGTTCCAGGGTGCCGTCATGGGCCATCTGAGCAAGCGCCACGGCATCATCACCGGCACAGAAGGCACCGAGGGCTGGTTCACCGTCTACGCCGAGGTGCCGCTCAACGACATGTTTGGCTATGCCAGCGAGCTGAGGTAACTAAGTGAAGCTTATCCTTTATAATGTCTCTAATGTGGTAAATATTGCTCTTTTCTTCTCAGATCAAGCACTCAGGGCAAGGGCGAGTTCACCATGGAGTACTCCCGCTACTCGCCATGCCTGCCCGATGTACAAGAGCAGATCGTGCGCCAATATCAGGAATCACAGGGCTTGGGTCAGGCCGAAAAGAAGAAAAAGAAAAACTAAAAATAGCTTAAATTCTAGTTGTAAAGTCGAATAATGTTTGCTTAATTTAATTTAAATTCATATACAAGTTTTTTGTTTTTACTGTGATAACCGTTGCATCTTCTAAAATCAATGACAATTTGTACAGTTTTTCTAATCAAATTAGCATCAGATAAATGTTAATAACTTGTCTAGCGAAAAAATAAACAATTAATAAGTTGAATACAAAGCAACTGCAATATTATTAAAATTTTAATAAACCCTTAAATATTCTTTTATATATATTTTAAATTATAAAAAAAAAATTAAATTTTGTCTGGTATATTATAAAGAGGCACAAGAGCTGCACTTGGTCACACTGTTCTAACAGTGTGCAAGCTTAACAGTGCCACTTTGAGCATAACATAGACCTTTATAATTTAATGTTATTTCGGTTGTTGTTGTTCTGACGTCGAACGAACGGGACGTGTGTCGCGCGTTAAATTAAAAAAGATATACATATATAATAATAATATAGATAAACCAGAGCTCCGATACGCACGCGAAAATTGATGCGAAAGAATCGAAATATAACAGAACGTCAGCTATGAAAAAGAAAAGCAACAACACAACTACACCTAATTAAGTTAACAAAATTGTTTTTCCGGACGCGAAATGAAAATGTAATCAAAGAGACGAAATGAAATTAACTGGCAGTCAAACGTAGAGCAGCAAAGTCAGTCAAACAAATTGCTCGACAACCTCAACAAACCAATGGGGAAATGGAAACAGACTACATCTCCTTCCTTCTCTTCGTGTGTGGCTGTAGAACCATAGGACATTGCTTGAAAATCGTACACGGAAAATTTGCGCACAGATCGTAAATGTGAAGCGCGCGCGGCGTGGCAGAAATTGTGGAAAATTCAATACAAAACGGCGCGACAATAACAAAAAAAAAAAAAAAAGAAAATAAATAAAAGGCAAAGAGAAGAAAAGAAATTTTGCAAAGCAGCTGTGTCTATCTCAATGTGAGCGTGTGTGTGTACGTGTGTGCCACTGTAGCAAGAAAACAAACACAAAAGTGAAAATCAAAGGGAATTGCAAACAAAAACAATAGTGCGCATACAACAACACCAACTACAACAACGGTAATCAACAACAACAACTAGCCGCAACCGCTGACTTCCTCTTCGAGCATTTGCAAACGCATTTACACTCACACACACGCACTCACTGTTACCTGAGTGCCAACGGCAAAGACGGCGACGACGTCGCAGCATCTAAGCAGCTGACATACAGCTAATCTCTCTCCCTCTCTCTCTCTTTATAACTATCGCTCGCTTGCTCTCGGTCACTTGCTAGGTAAATTAATGCACGCCTACGCTGACGTCGCTGCTGCCGCACGATAATGCAAAAGACAACAAAAAGAACAGAATCCAAATCAACAACTTCCAGCACGCTGGCATTTCAACTAGTCAAATTATTTGCCTAAGGACACAACGCGAAGTCAGCAACAAGAGCAAACATATCCGTCAAATTAAGTAGAGATTAGAAAGTTCGATAACATAATTCGATAATATACTCGCGCACTCTCTCACACATACACAAACAACATGGATTGGATCATCAGCGATGAACTTGGTCTGACGGTCGGCCATGTCGTCGGTTGGGCGGCTGCCTCGGCAATGGTTATCGGTGGTGTGATACCCTATGTGCCGCAATATATTGAGATCAAGAAGACGCAGGACGCCGAGGGCTTCTCACTCTACGTCTGTCTGGCGCTGCTGGTAGCCAATTCATTAAGAATACTCTTCTGGTGAGTCTTTTATACCATACCTAAATATGGAAACTGTGTGTCATGTCTACATTGCTTTGGTCTTTCTGCTGTCAATTCGTAATTTAATTATAAATTGAGCTATTTAAGTATTCATTTTGGAAGAGCTATCGAATGTTCATATTGCTTCTAATAATTATTTATCATTATGAAAATTTTCACATTTGCCTCAAATTTTTCAACTGATATTGAAATATTTCTCAGAGTATTTTCTAAAATAAAAATTGATAATAAGGATATCTAAATCTTAAGTTCTATACACAATATAATTAAAGTAGAACTCAGAGTATTGTATAGAACTAAATCAACAATTGCTACGATGAGGTTTACTGGGAAATATTAGAAAGCATGCATTCATCGGTAGCACCACAGTGCAGATAAGCAGACAATAGATTTCTAGAAGATCCCGCCCTCTTGGCTCTATTGAAATATGCCCAATGACACATTCCACTTGCGTGCTAATAATATCTGTGCACATTGTTATCGGAGTGCGCTAGGTACTTGGGCGGGCGCTTATCAGCGGCTTATCGGGTAATTCGGGCAATGTTTATAGTGGCTCGTATGATCTCATGGCATACTATATGATGTATATGCATTCATGTCTAGCCATGTCATGATTTTAGTCCATTTCTGGCATGTTTATTACATTGTCCAAGGGCTACAGCGTGTTTTGGACCATCATATCTTTATTGGAATGCGAAGCTGATACGATTTCTCAAGACATCAGCATTTTGAACTGAAATTACGCCTGGTTTATCAATGAATGAGGTGAAATTTCTATAACTTTGATCAGGTCAGGCATATTAAGTAGACACTCGAAGTTTATTTTAGTTTCCCATTAAATGGATTTGTATAATATATATAACAATATTAGTAATTGTTGAGATTGTCAAGCTAGCTTTGGGAACTACGAAAACAATCAACGGAATTATTTAGTAGTTTAATTTAATTAATTTATTTACTTCGCACTCGTCACATTTATAACGATGACACACTTAATTCTCTGCTTGTCGTCGATTCATCATTCTGCGCAAATGAATCACATTCAAACCACAAATTTTAATTCAATTTGAATAACTGTGCAGACGGCGATCAATGTCAGGGTTCCTTCCAGCCGAACCAGTTGCAACTGCCTTTAGGTTTATCAACTCATTGTTGCGCCCAGAGAAAGCCAAGTGTGAAAGTCGAATATGTGTTTCAATTATTTAAAATTCAATTTACAGGTTTAAGCTTCAAGTCTTTGAAATTTGACAATGTTCAGAGAAATTTAGGCTTTGAATACTTTAATACCATATTCTAATATATAGCTTTAATTTCTATAAATCAGTTTTAAAGAACTATTTCTTAAAAAAAAAAGAAAAACAAATTGTTTACTCTGCCTCGTTTTTATGTGCATCATACCCTTTCCTCAATATAATATTAGTACTCAAGTGATCTATGAATTTCTTGGTATTAACTTAGCTTATCTGAACTTCTTTTGAAATAGCAATTTCAAATATATGTATATTTCAATGCATAAACAATTCTAATTTCATCTTATGCTAATTGCTCATCAAATACGTTTCATACACGATTCTTTCAATGACCTGTGAGCTATTTTAGTGAAATTAATCAGTATTGCCAAAACCGTAAACAATTCTCTTTGATCTCTGAGAACTCTGTGTGCCAAAAGCAATAAAAATAAGCCATTTCGCAGCGGGCTCAAACGTGTTAGCCACAGCTGATCGGAAACTGGAGGCCAGCCACTGTCTGAGACTTTCGTCACTGCAGCCAGGGTCAACCACTTCCACCTGCTGCTGCTGTTGCTGCTGCTGCTGCTGCGGCTGCTCAATGTGCTTCGTTATACATACATATAAAGTATGAAACTTAAATGCCACTTCCGAGCGTGAACAAGAAAACCGGCGGAATCCCTTATGAATAACTTATATATAAATTGCAGCAACAAACGGAAAACGAATCGCTATTTAGCTGTCGAGTTTTACTGACTAAATAATACTAATTTATAGTATCTTGGGCATTTATTTTAATTATATGAGAATGGGAATAAGACAGCGCTTGGGGTCTGGTAGACAATGAAAGTATTATTGAACCGTTTAAACAACAATTAAAACCTGGATTGTTTTTCTTTTTACTATTTTTTAGATGAGACTAAAAAAATGGGAAAAAATAAAGAAAAAGATTTTAATGATTTATATAATATATATTATATGGAAATAATTTCCATATATATAAAAAATTCATTTAAACTAATTTAAAGCCAGAAATGGCTACAAATAGATGAACTGAACTTGTTACCCTAGAAATGGGTAAAAATATATATGTAGATATCTCAAATGTAAACCCATGTTATAAGCAAAAATTGATTTCAGTTCTTAGACAAGAGAAAATTCGAGTTTTTAGCAATTTAATTGAAAGTATCAAATAATCATAGCACGTTGTATAAAAATCAGCTACTAAATGTCAAGAGAGGCATGATGCAACACTAATATGCCCCTTTGGCCTGTGCGAAGTAGTGCATCGAAATGAAGACAGCAAGCGAAGCGAAGCGGGCGCAACTGGTGGCCGTCGTCGATTTGTCTGTCATGTTGCCAGCCAGCGCAACAACAATCAATAATTAAACAGCTTAGCTAAAAGCTCGACTAGAAACTATTTGGTGTCTGCTCAAATGCCAAGTGAATCGGCTGTTTATGGAATTTTCTTGTATGAACACAAACACACACACATACATACATATAAAGCTTGATATAGATGTACATATATATGTATATTTAGATTTCCGAGTATGTATCTACGTTCAATGCCATGGGACTATTGGATGGGGCGTAGATAGACCTCCCGTTTCAAGTTGAAGTATTTATGGCGTGACTCTTGGCACTGCGGGTGGGAACTTGGGTCACGCCATTGCGTTGGCCACAGAGGCGCCAGCCATTAGCTGGCCCCACTTTAAATTGTGGGTGTCCCCCGTAATTTGGAGCATTTTCACATTTATGATAAGCATGCCGAACAAATGCACATAATTATTTGCATACCTTATGCTTGCACGTGTCGTCAGTAAATGCATTTGCATTTTATTGTTGCCCTTAGAAGATGTTTGTGCTCATTCATGAACTGAAGAAGAGTATATTGGTTTTGTGTAATGTTCAGTTGAGCGAGCATTATGCCATCAGTGATGCTCGACTACAGAATTTTTACTATATAAATAAATAAATATACTTTAATTATAAAATAGATTTTCGCTAGTATATTTTTAATTTACTAATAATTTTATTAAAATTGTTGTAGTCTTTATTCTTTAGAGTAAATTTGAATTACAATAAAATTAAAATATTTTCAACAATTATTAGGTGGCCCAATCCTAATAATAATCAATAGAAAAAAGTTTGTATTCATAATGAATAAGCACAGTTGCTTCTGAAGGCTTTATAGGTTTTTCGATTTTGTTTTGTTTGCTTTTCCTTTTCACATATCGCATGCTCCGGCAACTCTTGAGATTTACTGTTCCATTGTTGCTGACAAGTTAATTATCATTATTCTGTCTAATCGCTGCCGCATTGACTAAGCAATAACGCCCCCGCCCGCCAGCCCAGTGCCTCAAAGTGCATTGGTTAGCCCCAGCCGGAACAGACAGGCAATTTGTGGGGCACACACACACACACACACACACACTCATGCACACAGACAAGCAGTCAACACTTAAATGAGAACTCGTAAAAAAGTGCTGTAGCATTGCATTTCAGCAATTTTTACAACCAATTGCCAGACGTCGCATTACATTTTTTAATTACTTTTTTTTTTTTTGCAATAATTGAATCTTTGACGAATGTTAAGCAGGTCTGGTTTATTTTTTCGTATATCTTCCGGACAGTGTTGCCAGTGTAGCCTATTTAAGGCTAAAATGAACCAGAAATTGAGGCTATGCCGAAGTCGTAGTCTCTAAGAGAAATATAGAACTGAAGAAACTGCTATTTACCCCCATCTAAAAATCTCTCTTTAAATAAGAACCAGAGAAGATCGATTAACTTCTCTATATGCAGCAGAGAGTGTTCCCATTGGACACATAGAGAAGATTTGAGCGCGAGTTCGTCTTTGAGTGAAAGTCGTCCTATATAAAGGGCAGCAGTTGCAGCATTTCTTCAGTCGCCCAGACCTGGCGGAGGTCAATCGTGCAGTGCAGTAAAGTGTGGTGAAATGAAGTGTGTGACCGTTCAGCTGATTATTAAAGAATCAGAGGAAGCTGTTAACACTTAAAAATAATGCAGAGATCATAGTTTTAGTAAATAAACAATAAATTAATAAATACTTAGAGGAAAAACTCAGAGAAAAAGTTTAGGCGAAAGACTTAGAAGACATATTTAGAGGAAAAACTTAAATAAAATAAGTAGAGCAAGGACGTGAGAGCGAAGACTTAAGAGAAGTTCTGGGAGTAGATAATAATATATTGAGTGCCAAACTATTTTTTTTTTTTGTATTTTATATTATTATTATTAAAATCGAAAAAGGCAATTTGCCTGCGTTCTCTGATAATATATTGTTTATATATATTTGATTATTTTGCCGCCTACGTATAGCATATACTCAACTGATATGTGGATACGTGTTATGGTCGCGACTTGAATGAGCTCATCGATTCACTCATATTAATCATATTCAGCGACCACAACAATAACAAAAACAAACACAAAGCGAAATAGAAACTGAGAGTAAATGTTCGTAAATTAAATAACTTTTTGAATTCATTACACTCATTGTTAGTCATTGTTTATAATTAAAATGTAACTTCTACAACAAAGAATTCTCATCGATTTCACTGTTAATTAGTTACTGTTTGTTCTATAATGGATTTACTAAAGAGGAAGTTAAACTGTATATTAAATATATTTTAAAAGGAAATAAAATTGACATGCAAAAAAATGTGTAAAATAAAACAGTAATATATGTAAATAGCTTTAAAGTTTTTTTTTTTGTTGTAAACTAATTTCACAAATCTTTCTTCTCCCTTTGCTTTCAAATATTTCCATTGTTTTATTTAAGCAATTATTTATGTAAACAAAAGCAGAATCGTATAATTTGTCCCATGCTAAAAGTCAGCTTTGTTTTCGACTCAACAAAGTCACTAATTTAAAGATTTACCCAACGTATTAGATGAAATTTTAAACTGGATTTGATAGTTGACACTCTCGTATTTGCGTATTTGTGTACAATTAATAAAGGGGCGTCAGATACTCAGAATTCGAAACGCAGACCGTGACGGGGTAACCTAATCAATGGCTCGAAAGAAAAAATTCACACTTCGTGTATGAGCCAATTTGCGATTGGCATGTATTCCTCATCAATAGCAATGAAATGAAATGAAATTCTAATTAACGAAGAAAGTTATATAAACAATATTGTATCTGTGTGTATAATATAATATACACACTCATCTAATTACACCTAAATAGAGGCTGAGCGTAATTGTCGCTCGTGCATTTGCGTAAATAAATTTAAATGAAAAAAAAAAAATTATAATGAGTCAAGTAATGAGCCAACAAAAGTTTTATTAAAGTGCACGTTGGTTGGTATGTAATTGTGATACCCTATAAAATAATTGAATTAAGGGTATATATGAAAAAATAATATTAATTATTAAATAAATATTAATCATTGAATATTAAATAATTATTAAATATTAAATATTAAATATTAAATATTAAATATTAAATATTAAATATTAAAT
>NW_022045890.1:373938-450111 GCF_001654015.2 Drosophila navojoa
CTGTATACCTGCCCTTAGCCTAATTCTCAATTCTTGTGTGATATATGCAGGTCAGCCTGGACATTGCCATCCTGCTGCAGGTGTGGATCTATCGGAACAACACGAAGCCGCGCGACTTGCGGCGCGGCGATTAGCAGTTTGCCCCCGAAGAACAACTACAGCAGCAGCAGCAGCAGCAGCAACACCACCAACAGCTACAAGAACAACAACAACAACAACATCAACAACACGATCTGTGCATATCGCATTCCGAGGAGCGACAACTATCGCTGCCCATAACGCTCAGCAGCAGCGGCGACGATCATCTGCTGACAGCACGCGCCGACGATGAGCACTTCAAGGCTCTGGACTATGGCCAGTGCCACGACAATCGCGCCTTCCAGTACCACAACAACAACAAGCTGCTGCCACGCCCCGGCGGCAGCGGCAAGAGCCAGAGCCGGCACGACAATGCCAGCAGCAGCAACAACAACAACAACGCGACGACAGCGAACGCCGTGGCCGTTGCCCTCGATGCCCTCGAGGTGGTCATCGTGCACACGCCGAGTGCGCGGCTCAGCAATGGGCCGGGCAGGCCGCGCATTTATGGCGGCCACGAGCACATGCATGGGCGTGGCAGCTGCTGTCAGCGGCGCAAGCGTCACAATGCCACACAGACGTCGGCGCAGCGCTGCTGCTGTTCGGTCGCTGCCGCCGCGGCAGCAGCAGCCGCCTCGGCCACTGTCTGTCATTGCCATGTGACGACGACGCATCATCACCATTGCCACCACCACTGCCACCATCATCACTATGGCACTGGGAAGCGCCGGCAGCGGCCGCAGCACCAGGAGCTGCCGTCGCATCACTCGCATCACTCGAAGCAGTCCAAGTTGCATTCCGCGCACAGTCCGCTTCCAGCCAGCAAGGGCCAGCACAACCACAACAACAACAACACCAAGTCTTCCCTGGACTCGAGCGAGGATGCAGCGCGAAGTCGGGCGCAGTTGCACTCGGCAGCGATTGCCATCGAGATCGATGCGGCCACCGTCACGGAGAACAACAGCAGCACGGCCACCTCCAATTTTCCGTACAAGGTGGCCAGCGAGGGCGGCGGTGCGCCCATGAATCTGCTGCCGCTCTCCGAGCAGCATCGCCAGCGGCGACGCGGCTCACTCAACTCCAACACCACCATTGAGACGGATGAGCTGTCGCGCGACGACGACGATGACGACGACGACGATGATGATGATGTGCGCATGGGCGTGCAGCCGGAGGATGAGGAGCATCTGACGCCGTCGACGGCCATACAGCCGAGCAGCAGCTCGAGCAGCACAGCACGCGCCCTTGCCGGCGCTGCGCCGCCACGGAACGAGTGCGTCCGGATCAAGCGCAAGCGCTTTGTGCCCGACGCCATGCAGGATTACTGCAGCAGCTGCTCGCGCTGCTCCAGCTGCAGCTGCGATCAGGCGCGCACCAGCTCGTGCAGCAGCCTGGACGACGATCAGGAGGCCCGAGAGCTGACTGTCGCCGTCGAGTGCCATCGCTGCATGGCCGAGCAGCAGCCGAACAGCCGACGCAGCAGCCTGAAGAGCTTCTGCTCCTGCCACACGAACAGCTGTTGCTGCGGCCAGTGCAGCGAGGGCGACGACGACGAGCACTTTGCCGGCGATGAGGATGAGGAAGAGGACGATGAGGACGAGACAACGGGACAGCGTGAATCGTTCTGCACAGCCGCCGATCACACCATCCTCAGCACGCCCACGCAGGAGGAGGGCCACAGCAGCACGCTGACGCCGCTCAGCACCCAGGAGCACACGATGCGCAGCGACCTGGCCGACAATGATGTGGATGGCATAACCGATGCGGACGCCTCGTCGCTTAGCCAATCAGCCGAATACTTTTCGCTATCTTCCGCTGTGGGCGGACCACTGCCAGCGACGGCGGCAGCGGCAGCGGCTGTAGGCAAGGTGGAGACGCCGCAGTGCAGCAGCAGCGGCAGCGCCAGCAGCCGTAACAATAGCAACAACAAGCACTGGAGCAAGCATATAAGACTCAAGCGCAGCTCATCGCCGCTGGACACGCACTTATGACGAAGCGTTTCGCTGGTCGCCTGGCCAGCGATCGATGTCAATGCGCTGCTGCAGCAAACGATACGCAAATCGGCGGTGCTGCAGGAGACGCCAGTGAAGCGGCGCACACCAGTCGCATCGCCGCAGCTGCCACGTCCAGCCGTTGCAGTCGCTGCCACCGGCAGCAACGACAGCTCCACGGCCACCCTTACGCCGGCGCCCAGCGTCATCAGCGCCAAGCAAACTTTGGCGGTGACCACGCGCAATGGCATCACCACCAACACGACCACATTGCCAGCGCTGAGGACGAAGCGCGGCGGCAAGTACTCGCCGGTGCTGTCCGGCGATGCCTACAGCTGTGATCCACTGCAGCGGCGCTCCACTGAGATCATACTCTAGATGTGGGTCCGTCCCACTGATACCTCTGCTTGGCTGTGTCTACAACAGAGTTGGAAGGAAGGAATGACGCTTCTTGGAATTTCATGTGCAACATTTTTCTACTCTCAGATCAACAAACCAACATCATTTAGCTGTTCATCATGTTGTTATTCGGGGGTTCCCCAATGTACATTATTTATATATATATATAATATTTTTATTTGTGCGCCAATAGCTAATTTGCTATACATATATATGTAGTTTATGTATGTATATACATATATATGTTACTTTTGTATATGTGTATATTTGTATATTTTTGATTTTAGTTGAAAAACGTGAATTTAATCGCCGTCGACTCAGAGCCAATTTGCCAACAGGCCTAATTTTAGTAACTAGCTAAACTAAACTAAAAAAAAAAAAAGAAAATAAAGATATAAAAACAAAAACAAATCACATACAGAGACAGACATATCCATTCTCCAAACCTAACCATTTACTGTTTGGCAATTTGGCTTTGATGTTTTGGCCAGAACCTTGTTTCAATCATTTCGTACAATTTGTTAGTCAAATCCTCTTAGTCAAGTAAGTCAAATAAATGCATGCGAAATAAATGTAAACAAATTTCTATATATATACGAAAATAAGAAATAATATTAAACGTTAATCTCGATCAATTTGCAAGTAGCAAAACGAAATACATTTTGTACATTTTATGATTTTTCTAGCAGAATTTATTAGCTAAGGCATAAATTGTAAATTAAAATAAAACCAAACGACAAACGAATTTATGATTTTCTTTTTATTTATTTTGATCACAAATTGGCACAAAATTTGATTATTATTATTATTTTGAATATAGAGCAGCGCACTCACACATACTATATTTGCTAGCTAAGTTTAAGCCAAGTATATATATAGAGTTAAGTAATTAATAGTTAATGAAAAGCATTATGCAAACGCAGCCAAATATCTTCCTTGCAATGTTGAGATTCCGTTGAAAACGCTACACACAATTAATTAATCAAAAATCTTGTTTATTTTTAAGCTACAACTATATACGTCAAGTGCTTGAAAATATTTGAAAAATATTAAAAAATTACAAATGAAAACTAAAAAACTAAAAAGTTTATCAACTCCACGAGTCAAAATATGTTTAAAAAAGATTTGCCTAAGAATTTGTTGATTAGTGCGTAGCCAAGGTCTTGTTTGCATATATATATCTTAGTATATATGTTAAATATATATATCTACATATTATATCTATATCGATTCTATGCTAAATATTTATGTATGTGTATCCAGAATTCGTGAATGAGTTGCCACCTGCTACGTCTAAATGTTTTTCCTTTCAAAATAACTCCAAATTGTAACGATTTACTTATAACCGATATTCATAACTATACCAATACATAACTGTTCAAACTATACGATCAATGTCTAAATTGTGCGCATTTCAATGTAGAACTATTTCGCTATCTTGAAAAGTTCTACCTATATTAATATACTCATTATATATATGTACTCGTATTCCTAAGTATACATAATACTAAAGCAATATTTGCATACAATTTAAATAAAATAAATTATTACCAATACAACTATAATACAAATACAATACGTGGCTATGCAATGAACTTTTTCTATTATTCAATTTGGCAAATAATTTATCCAGCTTTAGAATTGATAGAAAGTATTTGAACAAAAACCAATGCGGACAAAATTCATATTCTTTTTAGCGGCAGTTACTTAGTATTTTTGGTATTTTTCAGTTGACAGTTGCACTGCTTGCAACATTTAGTATTATTCATTTTCTAAGTATTTTATTACTGACTAAAGTTAAAATCAATCTGATTTCATTACGGTGACAACTATGCTCGACTCATAGTGCGTCGTCATTTGTGTTTATTTGTTTTTTAGTTTTTTTTTTTTTTAAATTAAAAGTGAATTTAGGTCTTCAACGTTTGGACATAAATTAGCCAGCCCGTCAGCATGCACTTCCAGTGTATTTTCCAACACGAAAGAGGCACGGCAACAGCTGTTCTACAGTGCTGATATCGATATTTCGATAGTTTATTTGCTTCTAACATTAAAGGAAAACACTGTGTCCGAAAGCGTTAACATTAATGTTTCGTGTGTTGCTCAAACTCAAAACTGAAAAAATTTCAAGCAGAACGTCTGGTGAGTTTTTTCGTGCGAGTTGCAGCAACGTTCTGCCAGCGATAACGTTCGATTAACTGTTAATTATAATAATTAAAAATTAATCGTGTCGCTTGTATAGTGAAAAGCAAATAGTTACACACTCAAATATTGCGCACAAATAGAATAACAAGACACAATAATACAGTTACAAGCTAACAAAGAGTAAATTTTGTTGATAAGAACGAGCTGACGGCAAAGAAAGAGAAGTGCAATTCCTCAACTGGTAAGTGTCACAACGCGAGCCCTAAAAAAAATAAGTGTGCGACTGCGAGTGTATAGTGTGTGTGTGTGTGTGTGTGTGTATGTACATACATACACATTTGTTAGATGTGCCTATTTGTATGTGTGAGAGAGAGTGCCGTTATCTATCCCTTTGTTGGCGCTGTGCTCTTTTGGCCCGCTACTGTAACAATTGTCAGCATCAATTTGCCAATTATGAGCTTTTAACCTCAGCCAGAAGTGAACACATCTTTCGTCGAGTATTTTTTGTTATTATTATTCAATAAATTGAATGGAAACACGACTCATTGCACTACCAGTGCCATTGTTGTCAATGCCAGGCAGCCTTCTCTTGAGTGTATGTGTATGTGTGTATATGCAGGTTGTGTAGCTATTGGTGTCTGTTTTTCCTATTGCATTGCACTTTTAGCTTCTGACATCGTTTTCTGCACCGCTATAAAAGCTGCTGTGGCTGCTACATATGATTGAAAGGGTGCGAGCAGGAGGGCGAATACAAAATGCTCGTCCATTCAATGTCAGCTTTTCATTGAACTTGATACTAAAAATTTGAGTGGTTTTTGTAGGCTGCGAAGGCTACCGACGAGGGCCAAGGCGCCAAGCTGTTGGACAGTTCTCTTAAATATTCTAGCTTTGAAACAACTAGGAAACAGGGCAAATATTCAACTATTTTTCAACGCTGGAAAAATATATGACATTGAACAAGTGACTCAACTCAAGCTTCAAATGCGCGTTCGTTTTGCTGCTAATGAGAAAGCTTTCATTTAGAATTAAAAGAAGCATTTGATGATACATAGTAAGAGATTGCCCTCGAAAAGATTGCGCACCTTATGTCTTAATTGCTCAAGCTGTGTTTGCACGACAAGCAACTTGTGCAAGGTCCAGCCTGCAGTAAGTAGCCTAGTTTCGCTCTTATCAACGCATACATACATGCATACATACATATGTATGTGCATATGTATATTTACTTATGTATCTATGTGCATATACATATACAGCTGCGCTCATAGAAATAGTAGTACAGTAGAATCCCGATAATTAGAAATGGCAAGCAGATGAGGTTTTTTTTTTATTTACACAGAAATTCAAGTCATCAAGAATTATTGAGAACGTATGTATGTATTTCTTTTAATGGGATAGAATTTTGTTCGATTTAGCGGGGTACAAACTATCGAGACTGGACTTTAGTAATATTTTGATATAGCTGATATTGTTCATATTTTGTTTATTTTGTTTTTGTTATCCAACATTTACTGCTCAGGCACACTACAATGTTTATAACCACAACTGTAAATAAATAACATTTGAATAAGATGTACCAGGCGGTAAAATAGAATTCCAGGAACAAAACTATAAACTACATAACCTAAATAACTCCTGTTGTAGCGAAATAAATAATCATTGCAGTTAATGCGATTTATTGCCTTAAGGTTTCCTTCCCGCTTAAAGGGTTCAAAAAAGAAAGGAATTAGTCAGCAAAAACTAGTTTTCTTCGCCCAAAAATGAAAGTGGAATGAATAACCAAGACTAAGGAGTTTATTGAAACATCTTCGAGTACCGCAAATACAGCAATAAATTGTGGAATACCAACTAATATCTTAGAATATATATTTTTTCATCAGAAAGATAAAATTCAAAAGTTTTTGTTTTTCAAACGAAGCTCTTAAATCAAGCCACACTGAATCAGTAAAACTTCGCAGTATTTGCAGTTCTGCTGTTGTCTTTTAAGTTCTTTTGTATTGTACTTGTTGTTGTGGTTGCTGTTGTTGCTGTTGGAGCTCTCAAGCCTGCAAATGACTTTCGAGAGGAAACAAAAATAAATAAAATAAACCGACTGAATATGCGCCAATTCTATTTACTGCTGACATCTCGACGCCCACACGCAACGCCAAGAAGGCAAAGTTCGTCCCAAATTGTGTGTTATTCATGAATGGAACCGAACGCGTTTCGAGTGGGGAATGCGGAAATGTCTGGGTGAGTGTGAATGAAACGGCTACAGCTGACAGCGGTTCGTCTATTCTGCTCTCACACACAGCCTGCGGCTTTTGCTGACTAACTGTTTATACTGCTTGATACGCAATGAAATGGGTTGCGGGAAAGAAGAAAGGGTATGATATTAGTTAGTAGATGTAACCAGACAGAGGACATATGTTTTAAGAGCCCATGGGGTGACATTTAATGTCGTATATAAATTGGTATAATGAAAGAAAGCAAATATATGGATGTACATATATACACACATATGTATACATGTATGCATGCAGATATAGAAGGTTAGATATAGAGATATAGATATGTACATATATGTGCCGAAATGAAGAGCTAAATGTATATACATATATGTACACACATACGTATTATAACTACAACTATAGTCGACATACTTTTACAGGGTATCTCTGCTGAGTACTTTCAACTAACTATTGTTTATCCGGGCAGCACATCATGCATAATCCAATCCCTAAAATGAGGGTTGACATTACGCGCTCTGAATTTAAATCGTCGTTGATCAGTTCCCGTTGAGCTTTTTGGTCTTTGGAGCTTTTTGGCCTAAGCATTTTATAATACTGCATCGCAGTCGAATTGACTTTCATAGGCAGCGCCTAAATGAATATCTCGATTCGCACAGTCGTAAATTGATTATGCATGCACATGATTGCCAGCCAGCCCAGACGGCCCCGCCCACGCTAGCGCATTTACCTGTCTGTGTATGTGTCTGTGTGTGCCAGGACTATAAATAGAGAAGGCTGCGCCGATTAGACGAGGTTCATTGCTTTGTGCAGTGAATTTATGAATATTACATGAGCATATCTACGACCCAGTCGAGGTGATAAACAATTTCCATCAACATGAGCCATATGTCAGTCGTACGTCTTCAAGTACCTGCAGTTCTGGGTATTGTTGCTCAACTTGCTGTCGTAGCTGCCTTTCGCACCTTCCTGTCCCCAATTGACGTCATTTTGTATAGCAACAGGATCATTGATAGAGGTTGAAATGAATCACAAGGTGCAGAGGTCGCATTAAAGAAAAAAATATATATACATATTTTTATTTCGAATTAAATTAAGTATATTTTGTAAACCTTGAAGTTGACCCAGATAATATTACATTAGATTACAGGTATTTTCTAAAATTAACCAAGTTCAACGGTATTAGGTGAAAATTGCTTTAAATTCTATGGCAAGAGGTTTAATAAGTGCCTCGTTCCGTTCCGGTGTTGAGAGTGCGTTCCCTGGCATTTCACAGCTTAGACCGTTAACAGCTCATCTCGGCCTTAATGGCCCTTCAGACAACACCCGATCCAATTGGACCGACAGGCCACTCCACCAATCCGCCAGCTGACAGGGGCCATAATCGAACCGCTAACCGACTAACCGAGCCAGCGAATGCGAGCCCAGACGCCCATTGCCGTCATCACATGACACACGCGTCAGCATGTCGCCCAGGTCCAAGCTTCCTGCATATTGTTGTTGCTGCTGCTGCTGTTGTGTGTGTTGGTGTTGCTGTCGTTCTGGTTGAAAGCAATTTCATAAATGGCTTCCGTTTGCACAGGACACGCGCAACGCTGTTATCGAGAGACCCATCCATAGCTTGCATCCTTTTCTCGCACCCAAAAAAAAACATGAAACAAAGCATGCTAAAAAAAAACATAAAAAGGCATATTGTGTTGCCTGCTTTCGGGCGCTGCGGCTGCCTCTACGTGCCGAAACGGATTTCAAATAATATAAACATAAATGAAATGCCAGCGTAGAAGCCGGCCCCAGCCATGATGTGATAAATAGAGGCACATCAAGGTCACTGTTAAGCGTAGAGTTAGCTTTTGCCATTTCAAAAATACCCAATTTAATATGTAGAATAAGCTTCTTAGCCGAAAAGAAATACACACAATGTGAGATCTTAATGCATTGCGATCGAGAGTCAACGAACTTGGGGAGCAGTCAGCTCTTCACCAAACGCTAACCAGGAAGCGCAAGTGCTTTGATTAATGTGAGTGCGTTTTGCACATTTTAAACCGTGCTTAATTCAATTAGCTTGCATTAACCGAGCCAGAATTTATAAATAAAGGCATACAGCAGCCGCAGGCCGAACGGGAATGGGCTGCCAATGGGCAAGTAGAACAATGGCAAAAGCACACTCGCACACACACACACACACACAGAGACACAGCAAGTGCAGGCGTGCTCAATGTGTAAGAGGGGGTTAGAGAGAGACAGCACAACGGCTCGTGGCAGCAGCAGAACTGATTGCCATGACAGGCGCAAAGTGCAACGCAAAAAGAAAAAAAAATGCAGAAAAAAAAAATTTCACTGTCAAAGCCAAACAAAGAAACTGTTGAGCAAGCAAACAAATGCCTAGCTCGTGCTCACTCTTACTCTCACTCGCATTGTCTCGGTCTCTTGCAATTCTACTCCGTTGCGCTTTTAATAACGGTGCTTCAGTATTGGTAGAGCAGGCTGGCGGGCACCAGAGCTGATAAATAGTGCGTATACGATTGATTTGCATATCACTTAAATTGCAATTAAAAGTCGCCATAAACTGCAGTTAAAAATCAATATTATGCAAAATACTTGCGAATGCATAAGGAAGTTACAGCAGATATTTGGTTTATGGGTTAACGTATTTTTTTTTTCTGTTGTGTTTTTCATTTCGTGTTTCGCTCGCCAGCAGCTTTCATTATGACGTTGTTTCGTGTGCTTGCGCTTCTGATTTGCATGCGACAACAATAAGAACAACAACAGCAACGCATTTGCATGTCTGTGCAACAACAATGAACGCTGCCAGGCAAGTTGTTTATACCAGCCAAAAGGTGCATGCACAAACACACCGTATTTAAAAGAGAAAATAAAAGTAAATTGTTTTTGTTCATTTGATCGTTTTCCCACGCTTCAGGCAAGCAATAGCCAATTTAATAGTGTTGGTAGACGGAACAATTTGATCTACAGGGCTTTTTTTTAAATATTTGACGAACCGATATATTTTATAATCGATTACTATCGCTTAATGATGCACAATTAATGCATAAGACGACTTGAGACGTATTGTAAATGAGGCTAAAGACAAAAAAATTGTTTTTTTAATTACCCTTTTTCACAGTCAATGTAAAAGCAATAAAACTATCACCATTGCTCGGAACACCCTGTATGCGAGCTCAATGCCGTTGCCAATTGAGCAGTAAAATTAAAAGCCAATTTAACTACAGCATTGCTTTTAGCGCCGTCATTTTGTTATTAGCCTGGAATAGATTTTATGAGGGCCATTTGCCCACCCTCAGCTCTGTATGGATTTAATCTAAAATTATCATGAATATGACAAGGGTATTATTAGTTATATATGTATGTCTGTATGCCTCTCTTTTAGGGATAGGTCAGTGCGTGTAGAGCAGGGAGGCCCTATCGATTTTCGCCCAGACAGATTAGATTAGATACGCGCCTAGCTCAAATTTCGAATCGGCGAGTCAATTTGTCGCACATTATTTCAGAGCTGTCAAATAGCATCGATATAGTTCAATTTCCATTTACTTAACAGAATTGTTTATTTAATTTGTATCCAATGGCATGTCGCGCGCCGTTGCCCTCGCAGCTGGATGCCTGGAGACAATACCAAAATGTCTGGCCAGCCTTAGTCAGCAGTTCTCCATTCCCCATAGCCCCCATCCGCTTTCATGCTTGTGGCGAACTTGTTTCCTTGTCGCCTAGTCTGGTCTTGGCCTGGCGCCTCGATGCCTTTTAGCAGTTTTCTCCTTTGCCGACCAGTCGAAAGCAAAAGTGTAAAACTTGCAACAGTCTATAAATAGTTGCAGAACGGGAAATTTTCAATCAGCAGTGAATCGATATAGACCTTAACTGAACTCCTCTCTCTCTCTCTCTCGCCCATTGGCGCTCTTAATGAGTTTTGTGTGCTATTAATAATCGACTTTCAGCTTACACGTGTCCGTCGTCTTGCTAAGGGCATCTGTTGACCATAGCGAGAGCTTTGCCCTGTCCAGCGATGCATCAATCACTCATAATTTGTTTTACAGACAGCTACTGATTCAATTAGCTACAACTTGTTGGCAATTCCAAGGAATTAGAAGATGAGTTCTAACTTTGTCTAAGAAATTCCATGTATTATTCGTGCCTTCTAACAGATATCGAATACAATTTGAAATCCATTTTCGCAATATATTTAACTATCCTTCTTAATTTCCTCATACCTCTCTTTACTTTAATTATGGTAAATTGTGAGTTTGCTCTCCCTGGGTGATTCACTCTCTTAGTTAACCTCATGGTTGTCCCTTTTATAATAGCAATAATAATCATAAATACACATCATGCCAAACACCGCCCTTGGCCATTTGGCGCTGGCTCTTGGCTCTGCCTTGGCTTGGCTTGGTCGCTGCAATCTGAGCCCAAGTTTCCACCTGCTGCTCGTTTCCTTAGCAACGGCTAATTATGCGCAAGTGGAACAATTTAGGCTCATGGTCAACACCTTAGCTGGCAAACATCTACTGCAAATCCAAGCACAGCTTTCGCCCCCTCACCCACACAGCATCCACTTTGCCATGCGCGTGGCCCCAAAAAGTTTCAGCCATAAAAGTTAAAAGCCCCCATCCCCCGAGGTCCTACAACGTGGCCCACAAGCACCCGACTGCCTGGTAGCTGTTAGCTGTTGGCTGCGTCGCAATAAGTTTCTAATATCCATTGAAATGGTGAGCGAAAAAATAGAGTTTGATGCTTTGGGCATACGCAAAAGAATTTTCCTCCAAAGGAATAATCTATAGATATGCTTGAGAAGGTCCATGAGTTGGGTTGATCTAATCAAGTGTGAATGCGTGTTTGTTGGAAAACAAAGAAATGTAATATAAGATTTATGTGTTTTGTAAAAAATATATGTATATGGTTATGATGTTCTTTTTAATGTTTCCATCACATGTCAGAAAATACCTCGTAAGGCAAAGAAAGTTTAGTAAATATGAGACTCTGACATCAAGCTTCAAGCCTTGAACTATTTTAACTGCTTGTAATTGATACCTTAAGGTTCAATTTACCATAAATAAAAAATCCGGTTTTACCTGAAATGCTAATTTGTCATTTATTTCCTTAATAATTTTAATTAATACATTTAATATATATAATTAAAGCAGCGCGCAAAAATCTAAAATCGAGTCATTAAAATTTTCCAATAAATGCAGTAAACAGGAATTGTAAAAATATTTAAATTTCTCAAGTTAACTTACAAATTAAAATAAGAAAAGATATACAAATTTTTTAAGTGTTTGCAAGATCTATTAAATATACTCCTCATATATTACCAAAGGAAGTATGTATAAATGAAGATCAACTTTTGACTTATAGAGTATACTTCATACTCATATATGATTCGTCTCACATCAACTTTAAAAATAATATTGAAATGTTTCTGCAGCTGTACACCTAGAGGGTATATTCCTCATATAATATTAAAATATTATAAAAAGGAAAATAAATTTCTTGGGTATACTCTAGTCGTTACTTTTACTTATTCCATATTCCTTTGTTTTTTTATGAGCTTTTATTATTGTTGTGCTGCTGTTGCTCTTGCTTCGTTCTTAGTTGGCTGCGAGCATTGCATATATACTTATATGAATATATGTATGTATATATTTTGCTTTTTTTATTGCTGTTGTTTTTATAAGCGTGGCAAATGTTGTCAAGGATGTTGCTGGCGTTGGGCTTTGTATGTGTGGAGCAGGCAGTGTGAAGTGTCTCTTTGTTACCCGATGCCAGAGAGCTGGAGCAACGAGATAATCTTCAGAGGTCCGTAAATAAAACAAACCCCAACTACAACAAAATAGATTCAAGTGCTGAGCCTCCCACAACGATTACAGAGTATTCGCGCAGTCAGCCAGGCCAATATATGTAAATATGTATATATTTTGTATTATTATATCTTCCAAGGTCACAAAAAATGGGCGTAGGTCAGGGACGTTTTTATTTTCAATATGCTCTAATGTTTTAATATAGTTTAATTTGACTGCTAGCATTTGAAACTTTGAGTAAAAGTTTTCCACTTACAAACATGGGCGGATTTTAAAATTTTACAGAAACTTTTCCAGCACTGAAATTAATTTTTGTTTTCTCTGTTCTAATTGCAGCACAATTGTCTTTGCACAACCAACGTTTATATGAAAAAGACTGAACAAATACTACACTCATACCACAGACAAATATATACACATAAACACACACATACACCCACACTGCAAACACTTAGCTTGTAATTAGAAATAAATTCCACCGCTAGAGTGAAAGCAACAACAAACAAAGAACACCGCAAAGATGTCATCCCGTTCCAAAGAGAGAGTTGTTACGGCAATTCGTAAGATCTTCCACAAGTCCAGCAACAACAACAATAATAATAATAATAATAATAACAACAACAACAATAACAATAATAATAATAACAACCATAACAACAACAGCAACGACAAGAGCTGCGATAAAACCGATGGACCCGAGCACAGCAACAGTAGCAAGAACGTCAATAACAACAACAACAATAATAACAACATTGATGTCACCACCGCAGCCAACGGTGGCGCTGCAGCTGGAGCATCTAGCGAGGCTGCATCAGGAGCCGGCGCAGCTGCTCAGCTGAGTCCCAAGAATGCCATCGTGCGCGTTGCCGCCGAACAGGCTGTGTGCGAATCGCCGGGCAAGCGTCGTCGCCAGGATCACAAGTAATTGATGGCATTAGCTATATAAGTTAATATATGTGCATGTAAATATATGTATTTGAAACTCTGCACCTTTTACAGAGTGGCTCCCACGGCAGGACGCTCGGTCTTGATGCCGCCAGATGCCTCCATACGCTCGCGTCGCCTGATGAAGGAGTATCGCGAAATGGAACGCCTGCAGATCAAAAAGGATGCAGTCTTTACGGTAATGGCCAAAAAAGTGCTAAAGAGACTTATAATTTTATTACTTAAAATTCAAATTCAAGCAAGTCAATAATTATTCATATATTATAATATTGATATCTGCCAGTTACATTCATTCTACCAAAATGTTTATACCCTGATTTTCCTTTTTCAATGGGATCTCACGGTATACAAAATAAATGTACTCCACTAAAGCACAATTCTGATGTCCATTTATCAACTCTTTCAGGTGGAACTAGTCAATGACAGCCTATTTGAGTGGCACGTGCGACTGCATGTCATCGATCCGGATTCGCCGTTGGCCAGCGACATGGTTGAGATGAATGTGCCGGCGATTCTGTTGCATTTGAGCTTTCCCGACAATTTTCCATTTGCGCCGCCCTTCATGCGCGTCGTGGAGCCGCGCATCGAGAAGGGTTACGTGATGGAGGGTGGCGCCATTTGCATGGAGCTGCTCACGCCGAGGGGCTGGGCCAGCGCATACACCGTGGAGGCGGTCATCATGCAGTTTGCAGCCAGCGTGGTCAAGGGTCAGGGTCGCATTGCGCGCAAACCGAAAAGTACAAAGGAGTTCAGTCGGTGCGTTGTCCTTGATGCGCACAATTGAGTTGTGCCATTTAATAATGTGATTCAATTTGTTTCATATTATTATTTATATATTTTTTTTTCTTTTCTGTATTTTGAACTTTGGCAGTCGGCAGGCAGAGGAGTCATTTCGCTCACTGGTCAAAACACACGAGAAGTATGGCTGGGTAACGCCCGCTCTGGCCGATGGCTAAAGAGACAGTCTCAACTAAAGAACCCCGCCGCTCGCGACAGCAGCTCATGCGTTTGCCAACTTAGTCAACTAAAAGAATGCAAATCGATTTCCATTTACATATACACCGCTCATTATGATATTGCAAGCTAGTTGTAGGATGCTTATATATGAATATTGATTTGAACTCTAATTTGATTTCGACAAGTAAGATGTAAGCGATTTCAATTGTTGCAAATGAATACCATCCATGGAGACAAGAGATGAATCCACAAAAGTAACAGGCGTCAACTAACAAAGAAATTAACTTAAAATGTAATTTAGATGTAGAACACCCATGGAAATTGCGCAAAGCAAACACAAAAAAGAAAAACAAAAATTAAAAAAAAAAAAAAAAACTACGACAAAAATGATGAAAGAAAGAAAAGTATTATAAATTCATTAAGTTGGAAGAAACTATATAAGTTCCGCATTACTAACACATACTATATATAAATATTATTTAAAGCATATACTAGTTTATGCAAACTTTATGAAGCATCTCTGAATGTGTTATTACAATTAGTTGTGATTTTTAAGTTTAAAACCAAATTACTGATCTAGCTTATATACACATATAAGCGCGACCATTTTCTTAAGTTTTGCATATAGTAAAAATAAATATATATTACATGTCTATCGGTTTTCTTAATTGCGTTTTCAATTATATGCGTATAATCATTAAATACACATTTCGTTGCGCTGTAGCGTATTTTAAAAATACGCGCTCGCTCAGTGTTGCACAACGTTATCATACACCGCGCTGCTGGTCAAGCATAGGCATGCGACTCGTCAGTCAGATTCGATCACAATGACGCTACGCATTTTACTCTCAATCGTTTGTCAGCTAAATTGATGACTCGTCACTTAAAAGAGTATATTTTTAAATATATTTGTAGGTTGATTGAATTAAATTATTGACAAGTTAGCCCAGGAAGCATTATTTTTCTCAATGCTATCGTTGATTTTACTCGAATGTCTGAACGTGCCTGGTTACCGCACTTATATCGTTATTCAACACTGAGAAAAAACTAAAACTGGCTGCAGAAAATTGTAATCACAGGACATAACTTTGTAAGTAAATTAGAGCATTTAGATAACTTATTAAGCAACCAAATGCAGAACAAAAGATGCCGCAAACTGTTGCCTATCTAATTTGTCCAACATTTGCATGCGTTGAGTCTAAATAATTGGTGTAAAAAGCCAGCAAAAACCTCGCCACTCGCAACGCACGCAGTTGCTGTAAAAAAAGATTGTCAAGCTGCGCGACGGTGACGCTGACGACGACGACGACGACGGCGCCGACGTCGACATCGACATCGACAGCATTGTCGAGCTGCACTGGCGTCCGTATAAGAATTTTAGGCAAATCCTAACTTAGATATGCTAGCAAACTGCGCCACATGCACCACATGAGCTGCCCAAGTGAACCGAACGACCCAAAACTGAACCAGCACCAGCTGAGTGCGAGTGAGCGAGCAAGAACAAAATATGTGTGTAGTTGTTTTTGTTGTTATTTTCTGTGTGTTGTATAGTAACTAAATAGGTGAATGTGTGTGTGTGTCTGTATGTGTGTTGACAAGCAATTTTGTAGCAACCGAAACCCACGAAACATAAAAATACCCACAGCCTAAGCGTCAGCAGCCCGCAGCACATAGCAAAAAATAGTAAATACATAGTTTTTGTTTGTTATTTATAGACTCGTTTCAATGGATACGAACGCTAGCAGCAATAGCAGCAGCAGCAACAGCAACGATGAGCAGCCCAGCAAGACGCCAGCCGAGACAGAAGCAAATGCAAATGCAGGTTCTGTCCCCATGGATACCCTCGAGGCCCCGGCCAGCGCCACGATCAGCTGCAGCTCCAAGACTTTAAAGCGCTGCGTCAGCGTGCCCATCATACGCACATTGCCGGGCAAGCCGACGCCCATGACGACACGCGCCGCCGCAGCAGCTGCCGCGGCTGCCAAGGAACAGACACCAAAGAAGAGGGATCAGCAGTCACAGTCGCAGCCACAGCAGCGCTCCGACAGCAACATTTGCTCCACTTTCAGCCTGAGCACCGGCGCAGGCATCGATTGCTTTGGCAAGAGCATACACATACGCTCACAGCCTAACTCCCGGGAAGTGTCGCCGGCGCCGGTGTTCAATCCATTCACACCACGTGCACGTCGCTACTCGGCCAGCTACAGTCCAGCGCTTAACGGCGCCGGGGGGAGCTTGGGCACAGCGCTTTGTCTGACGCCTCGCGTCTCGCAGCTGCGACAGGAGGAATGCGCCGATCTGAATAGCCGCGAGGTAAACCATGAGCGGGAGGTGCATCGCGAAATTCAAATCTCACAGAGCTGGGAGGATCTCACCCTGGTGACTGAGAACTGGTCCTGCAAATCGGATGAACTCTCGAATCCGCTGCAGACGCTGCCAACCGGCAGCAGCAATAGCACCAGCTGCTCCAGTCCCAGTCCCACCAGCAATCGGGCCGGCATGCGTTTGCCCTACTCGCCTTCGCCGACACGTCGCACCTTCGCCACGCGGCGTTCCATGTCGCCCATTCCGATGCGACCATCGTCTCTGGCGCCCGTCAAACGTAAATTCGAGCTGGACGACAACAATCCCAGCGTCAGCAACTGGAGCGTCTACTCCCCGCCGCCGCCAAAGAAAATCTTCACCGATAGGTAAGTTAAGATCAGATTTGACTTTTGATATAGTTATGAAACTCATCTCCAATTGCAGCCGCGGCTCATCACCTGTGTGCCAATCGCCCTCGTCTGTGTGCCCCAGTCCCGACTCGGGCACCTATGACGGACGCATTACTCCCAAGCTGTTCATATCGAAGCTGTGCACAAACAACAATGCCGCCGGCAACAACAACAACAGCAGCAGCAGCGGCTGCCCTTCTCCCGTGTCCGCCTCGCCCAGCAACGTTCTGCCTGTGAATGGACTGGATGGCATCTGCCTGGCGGGCGGCAGTCAGAGCCAGAGCATCGACGAGGGCATTTCCATACCGGAAAGTGAGACGAACACCTGCCGCAGTCGCACCTCGTCCATCTTGTCGACGGCCTCGTCGAGCAGTGCGCTAGGCGGTCCCCAGCTGCTGGTCAACGACATGGTGGACGATGCCACGCTCATGGATGATGCCAAGAGCGAGACGTCATCGATTGGTGGCTGCTCGACCATCAGCATTGAATCATCCTCGTGCGACAGTGGAGCCAAAACGGGGGCTACCTTTCTGAATCGCCTCGTTGTCGACGATGGCTGCTCGCCGGTTGCCCAGAAGAGTTTCTACATCAACAAGCAGGGCTTCTCAGGGGCCAAGAAGTTCATAGTTAACCACGAGAAGCTGGGCACGTCTCTGTCATTGGACAGCAACAAGGCCACCAAAATGGATGTACAGCAAAAGCTTTAAGCGATCCAATCACATCGCACTGTACCATAGATAACCTGCAGCCGTTTATACCCTGTCTAATTTGTATATGCCGCTGCCAGCACCTAGTTATAGACGTAGTTCTTATGATGGCACCAATCGAGCGTTATTTTAACCCAGCACCCACCCAATGTCCCGAGCTTTTCTCAGTTCGCGTCTTAGCCTTAAGTAATGTACATAATTAAGTTGTTTAATGCCAGATCCTTCGTAAATATTTGCATATCAAATCATCGCCTATATCCTCTATATCTCCATATACTGTTAGCAACATTTTTGTTTTTAATATGTTTATGGCGCACTCCGATTCACCTGATCCCTATCCCCCCAGCGCCATCCCATGTGTCGCATTCATTTCCAATGCCGTTTCGATACATGATACTAATATACTTATGACACAATTTTTTAAAAATATATATACATACATATATAGACACACCTAGTTATATTTAGCCCTATTTACGGTACACTTAGTTATTAGCCCGCTTAGATGGTAGTACCAATCCAATTTTGCCAAATATGTTTCTTATATATGTAAATGTGCGTATGTATATGCTGCGTTTCAAATTCGATCGATTTATAGCGGATAAACGATTATATCCGAAATTATATACAAATTTGTATTACGACTTAGCCGATCTTCGTATGCGAATTTTTAAATATTTAGCTTCAAAATGTTATTTTAAATGAAAACAAAAACAATAAACAATATTTTTTTCAATAGAACGAAAACAAAACTGTTTTATCTGCTTGTGAGGACACAAAATGAGAGGAGGAGTATGGGATAATCCAATTTGAGAATTTCAGTATAATTTATAATTTCAAAATGTTATTTTAAATGAAAACAAAAACAATAAACAATATTTTTTTCAATAGAACGAAAACAAAACTGTTTTATCTGCTTGTGAGGACACGAAATGAGAGGAGGAGTATGGGATAATCCAATTTGAGAATTTCAGTATAATTTAATCTAAAAAATAAGATTTTAAACAGATTTTTAGACAGATAGCAGCCATCAGCTCTTAACCACATATTTGTTATAGCTAACTTTAATTTTATTCCGATCAGATTTAATAGATATATTCCATAGCCTTCATAGCCCTGAATAATTAAAAAAAAAAAAGTATAAATAACTCAACCAATCTGATTATCTTGGGTTTATATTTTTTTTTTAATTGCTCTATCAACTATATAATTTTAGTTGTATGTGTATTTATTTTTAATAACCCAAGCCATTATGGGATAATATTTATTTTTAGTATACTGATTCTCAGATATAATTATTGCGGTGTGTGGGTATGTGCGTATGTGTGCGTTCACTTTTGCCCATGCAAACGTATGTATGTAGGTATGTGTGCGTCCGTCTGGCTCAGTAAAAGTTCGAACAAACTGGCCGAGCATCGCTCTGCACTCAGCAACTCTGGCAGGCACTGAACGAGTCTACTATTTGCGAACTGCCCAGGCTGGGGGCGAATGGGCGTACGCTGATTAAAAAACAAGTTTCACACTCGATTTGTACTTTCAGTCACGATCCGATCGCGCTCGGCAGTCAGGCAGCCAGGCAGTCATGCAAGAGGAGGTGGAAGCGAAAGAATGGCAGTAGACGTTGGTGTGACGTGCGATCGGGTTAGCAGAACCAACCACCCACGCTAAATACATACAAATGAGACCGATAGGCAAGCTACATTCATACGTACATACATACAGACATTCCTTTGCATAGGTTCGTGTATGTTTAAAAGGGCATCTCCTTCGTGACGTTGCACAACACTGCCCGAAGGCTGACACAGCAACAAGAAACATTCATACATACATATGTATGTATGTATATACGTGTATGCGTAGGTTTCTGACAACGTCGACAGCGATGCCGACGTCAACGCTGACGCCAGCAACCTAACAATAAAATGAACATACAACAATAAAAAACAAAAGCAAGACATCGCAAATAATTAAACTCTGTGGTTTTTGTTGTTGCTCCAAAAAGGAAAAAGAGCAGCAAGAAATGGCTGCGCACGGAGCTCGCGCTGCTCGGCAGCCACTTCTGCTGTGGTGGCTGCAGCTGTTCTTGTTGTTGTCTTCGTCGTTGAGATGCTTTTATTGTTGTTGCCACGATTCGCTTCGCTTCGGTCGTGCTTTAATGGAGCTCGCCTCCTTCTCTCTCCCCAACATTGTCGCCGTCTGCTAGACTGCTCGCCGTTTGCTGCTCGAAGTAATCTTGAAAATCGTGAGTTGAGTTTCGCGCGACGCTCGTTGGTTTCTTTTTGCTCTCACTGTACGCGATCGTTGGTTTTGTTGGTGTTTTTGTTGTTGTTGTTGTTGTCATTATTGTTGCGTTTCTATGGGGCCTTGCTTTTGGTTCGCCCTGCGCATTTTCTTTGTTTTTCGTATTCGTTTTGGTTTTGGTTTTGGTTTTGGAGCTGTGCGCGCCTGAAGAAAAATCAAGTTAACAGCCAACGCACGCAACGGCACCGCGTGTGGGTGGGGACAGGGGAAAAGCCAAAGAGGAGCAGCTTGCCGGGTCGAAAAAAGCTATTTGGTATTTATTGTTGTTGTTGTTGTTTTCAATATGCGCGTGCATTAAAAATAAAAAGCCTGCAGCGCGCGTCGACGCCGACGTCGATGTCGTCTTGCCTGTTGCGCTCGTTGTTTTGTTGCTGGCGCTGCTTTTGCTTGTTGTTGTTGCTTCGCTTCGCTGATTCACAGTGAGCAGCGAGCGAGGCAGAGGCGAGGCAGCGGGCCGACTGAAACTCGACTTTTGGCGTTTGTCGAGGTTGCTGAGCCCGGGCGAGCGAACTGCGAATCCAGTTTCTTCTTCACTCGGCCTCGGCTAACAACGCGAAACAGCCACGGCAAAAAAAAAACAGCGCCAGTCACAAATTACTTTTCCCCCTTTTGAATTTTTTGTTTGGTTCGTCTTTTTTACGCAATTTGTTTACGGATTTTTAATGTATTGCGGCAAGGTATGTTATTGTTATAGACGTTCGCGCAAGGATGTGAATGGCAATTAGCGTAATAAGCATAGCATATGCATAGGCGCAAAAGCTCTCTATCTCTCTCTCTCTCCCTCACTCTCCCTCTGTCTTCCTCTCGTTCTCTCTTATTTTGTTAAACTAACTATGCGCATATGTATTTTGTATGCTGTGTATTTTAATTTCCTTTGTTTGGCCATTTCAGGGCATGGAGCTTGCCTCGGCTGGCTGCGCTGACTGCTGCAGCGACTGCGCCAGCGCAGCGCCCACTTGCTGCGCAGCTACCGGCTGTTGCGATGCTGCTTGCTGCGACACCGACTGCCAGCTGCCACCAGATCCTGTGAACTACGAATACCACGAACCGGAGGAGAACTTTGTGTCCATCGACGATGCCAAGATTAAGAGTCTGCTCTTTGAAATCGGCCAGCAACAACAAGAGCTGCGACGCCAACAGCAAGAGCAAAAGCAGCAGACGGAGCAGCAGCCGCAGCCACAGCCGCAGCCACAGCCGCAGCAACAAATTATCGAGCTGCTAGACGATGATGAGGGGAGCGTAGGGCCGCCGCCGCTGATGTTGATTAGCACAGCCCGTAGCTTAAAATCTGAAAAACGCCCGATGACGGATAAGCAACGGCTGGCAAAGAAACTGAAGCAACGGCATCATCGCATCGTGGCCAGGATTGAGCTTAGCGACAGCGAAAGCGAAAATGGAGATGCGGAGCAGACGGCTAAGGAGAAAAATTCTGAAGATTTGCCTGCCGCGAATGTCAGCTGTGAGCTGGAGGAGCCAACAGACCAGGTCATTGAACTGCCATCGGATGACGAAGAGAAACAACCCATGAAATCAGCTACCCGCAAGCGCTCCCCGAGACCATACATAAAGCGACGCGGTCGACACTTTTACCAGTGCCAGGCGTGCGGCAAGAAGGTGCAGTCCAATTATAATCTGCGCCGTCACATGATGATACACACAGGTGAGAGCAGCGATTGTGCAACAGGCGTGGCCTGAAACGAGAAAATCTAGCAAAACTGAGATCTAATATATAATGTTGGTAATATAGAATGTGATTTAATCTCTTAAAGAAATGTATTGAATCTCAGATCTGATTCGAGTTTTTGCAAGGAATTTATATTAAATGTTTGATTTCATTGAAACTTGATTGAATACAAATTTGAGCGTTTTTCCATATTCTTCTATTTCTGTCCTTGATATACAAATATTTAAAAATATTTCCTTGTTATAAAGTGAAATATTCATTGTTTGATTAATATATAAAATGATTAATTATTATTTAATGATTATTTCAAATCATATATAGAAATACATATTTTAAAATTTTTAGGTATATACATATGTATTTAAATTTTTTCTCTATTAATTTTTATGAGGTTATTAGTCAATAGTCAATAGTCCTTAAGAACACATTTATTCACTCTCAATCAATCTCTTCTGGTTTTAAGATTTAGTATTATGGATACATCGTAAAATCAAAATAATTTATTATTGTACATATTACACAATTCTTCAGGTATATATCATAAAACTAAATGAATCTTAATAAAATAAATTTTCTATGTGCATTTCCATCAATCAGGTGAGCGACCCTTTCCTTGTGATTTGTGCGAACGTCGCTTTCGGGAGTTTAGCGATTTGAAGAAGCATCGCAGACGACATATAAATGATCCGCGCTATATATGCATGATCTGCCGCATTCATACGCCCATGGAGCAGGACTCGACACGCTGTGTGGAGTGCGAGGGCAAGAATCTGTTGTTAGCTCCGCAGGACTGTGATGCTCTGGATGCTGATAAGGAGCCAATTGATGAGACTGAGCCAGCGTTGGACGAGCAAGACGAACAGGAGGAGCAAGAGGAGGAGCAGGACACGGATCAGGAGTTCCTGCCGGAGGACAATCAAGTCGAAAACGAAGTTGTGTCGTTGCCAATGCCAACTCTGCCTCCGACATTGCTCGTCACACTAGTTCCCGCACCACCCCCACTCACGCCAGCCCCACCTGCCCCGCCCGCAATCACTCTCACTGCCCTAACGCGTCCGCCCCTGCCACGCAGCTGCAGCAGCGCCAACTCCTCATCCTCGCTGAGCAACGATGTGGCACCAAAGCGTCCGGCCAGAGTAACGCGCAATCGACGCACTTACCCCTGCCCGCTCTGCCAGCGTCCCTTTGGCACACGCCACAACCTGAAGCGCCATTACATGATCCACACCGGCGAGAAGCCGTTCAGCTGCAGCAAGTGCCGCAAGCCCTTCCGCGAGTGCTCCACTCTCAAGAAGCATATGGTGACCCATATGCGCGATCGCTGGTACAAATGCCTGCGATGTCCCGCCAAGTATCAGGACTATCTGCACTACATGGAGCACAAGGCAACGCACGGGCTGGACGCGCAGTCGGAGACGGGCGCACGTGGCCGTAACAGACAGATATCCCCGGATAGCGGCGATGGCGATAGCTCTTTGGATGACTGGCTGGAGTGCTGCGAGTGTCAGTTGCGCTTCACCCAGCTGGATGCCTATACGGAGCATATGAAGCAACACGACCTGGAGCTGTATGGACTGAGTGTCGATGATCTGGATGAAGAGGACCAGGATGTCGATGTTGCCTAACAAAAATCAATTATCTATATACAGATATACACATTCCATTTGTTAAACGTGTTGCATTTCAACAAACATTGTACTGAGAAGGCGAGGCACCAGCTGCTGGAATAACTCCTTCAGTAATACTATTTATTCACTTACCGAATTTGTTATATTAGATGTAAGATTATACTATTAAATTGTAATTTATATTTCAAAAGAGATTCTGGAATCATTTAATGCTGAAAGATTTTCTCTTTATGCTTAAAGTAAACAATTTCAAATTCCAATGGATCAATATTTAATGATTTATTCATTCGTTTAACCATAAATTTGCAGCTCTAATAATAAATCAACTATTTATTTTTATCAAAAAACAAAGCTCAGCATATATATATATATTATAAATAAATATTTTTTATATTATAAATATTATTATATATTTAAAAACGTTTTAAGAGCACATATGTAAAAATGCGTTTGTATTATACAAGAAAAATGTATTATGAAATCAACTTTTGCGACAGTTAAACTGAAAATTGTTGAGTTGAAAATAAACTTGGTCAATTATATGAAAAGTTTTATATTATGAATGCTCAAATTTCATTGCATTAAAATAGGAGTCGAGTGCATTATCTATATTAACTATCTAATTCTCGAATAAAATGCACAATTGACCAGCTCAACAATTGGTTAAAAGCTGCGTTTAAAGTAAAGTTTACTAAAAATAAATAGAAGCAAGCGTAGGTAAATTGACTAAGAAGTGCCTTTTGAGCACTGAACAAACGAGAATCCACATATAGGCAACAAAAGACAATTAGATATCCAAAAGAACGGGCTTTGTTTCCTTGGCACATTTGAACACCGAACGCACCATTTTCAGGAATCCCGTATCTTTGGGCTTTTCTAGACCGCGCTGTACGCGGTTCTTCATGACCGAGATAAATTCTTTGTTGCTCAGCTGGTTATCGTCTGGGAGGAATATGAAAATCAAGAATTAAAGAGATTTTAAATGGGACTACAGCTCCACGACTTACTATTCTCATCGAATATAGTGAAGACCACATCCACGACGTGATCGGTCAGGTTAACCATGGCCACCGTCTTGGCCACATGCTGCAGCGTTTGCTGATCGATCGAGGCGCCCGCAATGTGGTAGAAAGTCAGCGCCGTATCCACATCATTAATATTATTCAGGAAGTGGAAGAAGTCGAGATAATCCTGCTTGGATATGCCCCTGCCATGATCACGAAAGCGACGCTTCACGCGCTTCAGCTTCTTTTGCTTCTTTTTGGGCGGATAGCCCGCATAGGCCAACAGCAGCTCGGCAAAGTCCGCCTCTGTTATATTGCCGTCCGCATTGGGCTCCTTGCGTTCGAATTCGAGCGAGAGAATTTCACGTTGCAACTGCTCTTGAAAGTCCAAGAACTTTTCAATCGTCAGCTTCTGGTCCATGTTTGGACCAAAGAAGTACGTTATCAAGGCTGAGTTAACACCCTGAGGAGTGCAGAAAAGGCATTTAGTTCAAGTTCGATAAACGATTTTAAATGTTTCAACAAATATACAAGAAAACAGGTGTGGGCGTGTGCAGGTATTATTATAAAAAGTAGGTGCAATAATTAGTTGAGTTAAGTGTGGGTGTGGGATGTGGTTGCAAAACAGAAAGCTTAAAAGCGTTTTTTCTTTTTACATAAAGTACCTTCAGGGACTGTTAGTAGTCAAATAAAGGAGGAGAAGTATGTATATACACAGTTAGACACGCATTTAACGGACACGCGTTCATTCAAAAGGATTAAAGCCAAAAGACAGAGAATATACAATACAAAAATCTTTTAGTACAGCAATCTCAATACTCGCTCACTGCACGAAACTCTTCAGAGAGAGAGAGAGAGAGAGAGAGAGAGAGAGAGAAACAGAGCACACACACAGCTCATTCAAACCACAATTACCTTGAAAGTGTTTCCAGTATTCGCATGATCCCGATGCCGAGTGCCCATGCTGGTCTGCTGTCGCACGAGCGTGGCAACCATTTCGAACTCTTCACAGTCCACATCTCCGTCGCCGTTCAAATCGAACATCCGAAATGCGATCTCAAAGTGGCGGCGCGAAACTGCAAGAGACATAAACATTAACTTGATATAACAATTGTCGTCGTTGTGTCATCTTACTGGAGAGTACGGTGAGCAGAAAGATGTAATCGGAGAAAGTGATGAGGCCATAGGAACCCAGCTTATAGAATATGCTGTTCTTTTCCAATTGCAAGTTCAACTGCTCTCCCACGGACTGCAAGAAGAGTTAATCAAACAATATTTAGGTCATATGATCTATTTACATAATAGAAACTTGATTACCTTGGGATCATAGCGACGATACTGATCCAGACCCAGGCCTGTAAGAGTCAAATATTATTTAGTATTGGCATTAAAATAGTATACTAGGTTTGGGGTTAGTTTGCTGAGTGAAGTGGAAGTACGGTCAGGGATTTTGAAGACACATACCATCTGGTTGTTTCATGCCTGGCGTCATGCTAGTCAAAAAATCGGTTGGTGTCATGTAGACCTCATGGCGATCGTCGGCGACCGGCACTTGGATGGTGGCAAAGTAGCGAAATACTTTGTCTGGCGTCGAGAATTGCCTGATGCGATTCTCATACTCAATAATCTAAGCAATAAGCGTTCAGGAAAAATTAATTGTAGTCTTTAGTTTTTCTATTTAGCATTTAGTGCGATCGGGCACGCAGGCAGTGCAGGCAGAAGCAGAGAAAGAACAAGAAGAAGATTTGCAAAATTGAACAGAAATCGAAAGAACTAAGCTGACGCCAACATAAAACTGCGACGCTGAGGTGATCCGTTGTGATCGTGTTAGTATTTACAATCTAAATATACCTATATAACAGAATTACCATCTGGTTGCTTAATGCCCGGATAGATAGAGCGCAAAAAGTCCTCGGGTGTCATGCATACGATTGTCTGAGTGGCATCCTGTAGGCGCACCGTGGCAAAGTACCGAAAGATCTTATCTGGCGTTGAGAATTGTCTGATACGATTCTCGTATTCAATAATCTATGATTTGATGATGTTTGTTTGTTTTTTGTTTGATTGTTGATTCGTGTGGAGTGTGTGTGTGATGGCAACAGAAAATTTGACGGGCAAACATAAAGAGAAACAAAAGGCATAAGTCAACTTAAGTAAAGAAGTACAAATTTATAGATACAGCAGTTGCATAGTCACAAAAGATTTAGAAAGACTTCGGAAAGGCGTCCGCTTTATATATCGCATACCTTGCGCTCGCGAAACCCAACTTTTTCCTTAACCTTCTTGCCGTCGTGTGGGTTCAGGCGGGCGTCATCGTCGTCCGACTCGTCGCTATCAGAACTTTCGGAATTGCTCTCGCCATTGACTCCAGCCGCATCAGATGGGCGCTGACCCGCATCGGCGTCCACTTTCGGCACGATCAGACGTTTCACTCTATAAATAGACGCGATTTATTACATACATACATTAAACGATATTTATTGATTTAACTCGACGACTACATACTTGCCCCAGTCCAGCACCGAGATGATAAACAAAGTGATCACCATCAAATGGAAATATTTGGTTACCCGAGGTGTCTTCTCCTCGCCATGGCCAAAACGCTTGTGGCCGCGTGTTTGTTGTTGTTGCCATTGTTGTTGCGTTGGGGTCTCAATTGCCTTAGCTGCGAAAATCGCTTTGTAGCTGTGGTTGTTGCTGTTGGTCAAGGATGATATTGCGCGACTATTCTGGAGAGTCGGCACTAGTGAACGCTTTGTTAGCGTTGCCAGTGCCTCTCGCGTTACCAGAAAACGCAGCACAGACATCTTGCAAATGTTCTTTTATGTTTGATTTATTTCTGCTTTTCTTTTGCACTGTTATTTTATGCGCATATTTGCATTTCTTCGCAAACTGGTTATTAATAAATGGAACTAGTTGGTTCCAGTTCAGCATGCAAATTCACACACTTTACAGCACTGAATTAAAAAGACAGCTGTTAAAACATCTGTTGTGTAGGCAAGCCGCGCAGTGAACAAGTGTTGGAATCAAGCAAAATTCAAATATTTTTGTGATTTACGGACATAAGTTTATATGTTTATATAATTTATGAAAATAAAACAAATGGATATCCATATGTGGATTCCTTCGGCTATTTGTAAGTACAATATGATAATACGGCCAGCTATTTATTAGAGCAGAATACGTTTTATTTTTTTGTAATACATTAGAGGTAATTAAATTAATTAAAATTATATAAATTAATTATAACAACTGTTAAGTTAGCAGCTAATACACTTAAATATTTGTATACATACAAGATCAAAAAGTTTTCTATGTACATTATCTGAGATATACCCACAAGGCGTTCCTTACCTTAAAGCCTTATTCATATGTTTTTATTTTAATGTATTTGTTGTACTAACCATCCCATGCAGCTGCCACAGTCCAATAATCTGCTGCGGTGACATTTTGTGCCAGGAAACTAGATACTGTTCCGGTTCTAGGCGTCCCTTAAGCAGTAGCTTCAGTTTATTCGGATATAGCACATAAGATTTCAGATCTGTTAGGGTAATATTACAGCGCTTAGAGAGAATGCCAGTGACCAAGACATCATCCAGTCGAAAAAAGTTGCTGGCTTGAGCAGCAAAGTAGAGTCGCCTGACCACCTGCGAGGAGTAGAAGACTGCAAAGCCTGGGCAGAAGGGCGGATAGTAACGATGAGGGTATTCTTGGAAACCGACACGCCACTTGGAGGAATATGAACGTGCTACACGATCCCTCTTGTTGATGGCGCACAGCAGCAGCTGCCGCTGAGAATGAAGAGCGGAGAGTGGATTCCAAGGTGGGGATGGATGGCTCAAGTGATGCTGCAGCTGCGGCGTATTGAGGTAGATGTCATCATCGACTTTGACCAACAGGCGCGCCTGCTCGCAGTGAGTGTGAAACCACTTGAGAGCCATCACATGCTTGTAGGTTAGATTGTAGTAGCCATCCAAGAAATTGCCCTGCAGCAAGTCTTTGTGCTGCTCGTGTTCCGCCAGCAACGACGACTGCAGCTCGTCATCCGCAACAGTGCCGAAGAGAAAGACGAGACGAAGTGGAGATTGAGAGGTTGAATTGGTCGCCACATGACCCCAGGTTTGACGTATCACTGAGCGCCTCTCAGCGTTGCCTGGCGCCGAGTGCACCATGATAAGCGCCTGGGTATGGGGCGCACACGAGGGCTGCTCAATGATGTACTCAAAATTATGCAAATCGATCAACTGTTGCGGATCTTCACTGTACGGCATGCTCGGATCCACTGCGATCTCCGGTTGGGGCACAACTCGAGGCATATTCGGCAGGTAGGCATAGATCACCACACATAGAGTCATCCACAAGAGCAGGAAAACATTAGCGCTTGATTCCAGAAAGCTTATCAGGCATTTTATCTGCTTCATGTCGACGATACGGGGAAACCAATAATTGGTCTTTTATTTGAATTGGTTGTTATGTGTCAGTCCGAACGGAATGCGTATCAAATGGCGACTGCAGGAAAACGGCAAAAATCGAAGTTGCTTATCTCTCTATTTTCCTGCTTTCAGATAACAGAATATCAAGTCAATCCAGTATTTGATAACAGCTGACCCAGAACAAAAATATATTATATTAGGAAGTATTATTCTATCTACAATAAGTATTTTAAAGTCTGAATAGGTAGTTCGCTTGTCTAACTACACAAAAATAATAATTAAGTCATTATTTAATTAGGCTTTATCAACTCAATTCAATTATTCATTATAAGTGATTAACAGTATCGATTGTCAACATAAGTAGAATTAATTTAATATTATTGATTATAGAAGAAATAGAGTTGAAAAGAATTATAAGAGATTCCGATCAAATTAAATGAATTCAATTAATGGATTTCTCTTTTTTAAATAAATCATAACTATTATAATATACATATACATAGATACTATATCTGTATATAAATATTGAATGCATACTCTGATTTATGACCTATAATATTTTACCTATATCCACTGTATGTTTGAGGACGCTAAAACAAAAACAATTTGGGCCACACAACGTAAACTTTGAAGCATATGTATGTGATAGCTCGAGGGATTTGTCGAAGGTCTCGGCGGTAGTCAATCAAGTAATTACCTGCCAACGACAGGTGCTTCAAATGAGCCTCATCAATAACCAACTCGCAATAACCTTTGCCAGCAAAATAATTGCCAAAATAGTTCACAGTTCTAAATATAGTGTTTAGATGACGTTTAAGAATTACAAATGATTTGCTGAACACAGATTACAATTTTAAATGATAAATTTTAAAAGGCAACGATATGTTAAATATTTTTCATAGATTTAAAAGTGTAAATATTTTCATATAATATTACAAAAGTTTATAAGCCATTGTTTAATTTGAAATACTACTACCGAAAACAAATATTTGATGAGTCATTATAAATCAATATACATATAAGATCCTGATTTAATCATACATTCAGCTATTGCGTATATTTGGCTATAAATTTTGTAAAGCAAACAATTTGGCATACCTCTTCATGAAATGGGTGAAATGGGTATATTGGCTTTGTGCTAAGCAAGTTTATATTTTTAAGCAGCATGGGAAATATGAATTTTTTGTTCTGCCTCAGCAAATTGCTTAACTCAAGCTGAGTTTTATAGTAAATCCTATAATTGTATCAAATGTAAATTAAATTTTTATTTAAGCAGTTTTTTCCTTTAAAAAACAATTATTCACAATATTAATAAAAGCAATTGTTTAATGAGAGTCAACAAAATAAATCAGTTTACCTTTAGCTGAAACGAATCTCGTTTATATTTCCATTAAAATGGATAGCATGCACACTTGGCCTGAATATTTAAAGCTTTAGAGCGCTTTGGTATGCTTTGAGTTTACCGTTAATTTATCATAATCAAGATGGTTATCCTGTTGATGGATTATGTTATGAGCCTATTAGCTACTAAAGTGCTGATGCAGCATAAATTCTAGCATTTGGTAACACCTATTTCATTGCAGCTGCTCTAATTTGTTATTGTTGTTGGCGGCGTGGTTGTTGTTGTTTACTTGTTTGTTAGTTTGTCAACTTAACCATGTATATGTGTGGCCATTTACAATAACAACATGCTGGATCGACATGCAAGGCAACAAAAAGCAAACACAAGCTGTTGACACATACAAGCAAAACTGCCTGAACTACGCCTACCACCCACTCCCACACCCACTTCTTGTGGCTGACCCACCTGCGCCCTAATAAGCATTAATGGTTCAGCGTGAATGGGCAAATGAGGCACGCGGTATGTGGATGCGGGTGGTTGACTGGCTGTGCTTGTGGGTGTCCATTCGGTGTCCATTGAGCAAGTAACGCGAAAATGTTGTTTTCCCCCCCGTCATAAGTGGAGCAGGCGAACCGGACGAATGGGACCGCCACTGTCCGCGCATTCGGCATGTGGCTGGCGAGCGTTACGGACGTAACTATATATAATAAATTAACCGCACTTTCGAAAACGACATCGACTATATGGTATATTGCAAGGTCTGATGAAAATGCCATCATTTTGCGACTGAGTGATGGGCTGCGGTTCGTCCATGGAGACACAGTCGAGCGCTAGAGGACAATTGCCACCAAATGGTGCATTGCGTCTGCAAGAAAATGGCGGAGCCAAAGTAACGGTAAAATTTATGAATATTTCGAAATCAATACTTCTCGAATCCTGAGCTGTGTGTGTGTCCAGAATATTGTGCAGCAATACGTACGCCTCGATGAGCGGATCAGCAAGTTGGAGGGCACTTGTCCGGGTCCGCGCATGGCCACCGTCGAGGCATGGATCGAGCATCTACAGGCCAAGCGCGATGTTATGCTGGGCCTGGACGGCATGCAACACAGTGGGCGTCCAGCGACAGCGCAAAGCCACTCGAACCGGCAGAGGGGCGAGTCGGAGGCACATCAATTAAGTAGCTACCCCTTGACATTGGGCAACGAGCGGGCGGGCAATGAAATCGTTGCTAACACGCCCACCAAGGACCTGGCCCAGGTGAGTGCTCAATAATTAGCGCCTTGGCACGTGCTTAATGCCCTCAATTATTATATGGAATGTGTTTGCCATTAGAATTATAATAATAATGTCTCTGACCTTCGTCTCGAATTACCAAAAACAAAACTATAAAGCTGGCCCATAATTTAGGCGTGATTGGTGATCCACGCAAGGCTTCCATGCACGAGGACTTCTTTGCCAATTTGAGCGAATCGGCGCTCTACTTACTTAGCATACGATACTATGGTGAGCTCCTGGATCACACCAAGCAACGGCTCAAGGCTCTAACCGCCAGCTACGCGGAGCTCAATGACCTGAACGTGAATCAGGATGGTATTATTGCCTACATTAGTGGCGGCACCTACATGACCCGGCTCGAGGAGACCATCGATGAGCAGCTAGAGGTGGCGCGCGATACACGTGACAAGCTGGGCAGTGCGCTGGAACAGTGGCGCATCTGTGGGCTGCTGCTACGCGCTGCAGCCAACTCGTCCACGCAGGCGCTAAAGCAGTGGCGGCAGCTGAATAGGATAATGTGAGTGCATGCTTCAAATTGATTGATCAAATTTAAATTAAAACCGAAAATGATAACTCACTGAATACTAAAAGTTCCGATTAATCGATAAGGTAAGCTCGATATGTCGATTAATTGTATGCCGACAGCCATTTATATGTTAACATTTCTTTTAACGGAAAAGCACAAATTTAATATTTCATAAGGTTATGAAATCTAATAATCCTCTACAATTTGCAGCGACCCCAAGCAAAAATTGCAAGTAGCATTGGATTGTCGCAGTTTGCTGCATGCATCTCTAACCTCTCTGGAGGCAGCCCAATTGGCTCTGCCACATGTGGAGCTCAAGTACATGAGCAATCGCCAGGTGCTGGCTGTTAACCACTGCAATACGTATTTGATCACAGACATTGCGAATGCAGCGAGGTAAGTTTGCCATGGAATTAGCTTTTTCAAAATGCCCACTTATGTTATTTCTCCACCAGATATGAGCACACGACCCGCGTCTTTACGAGCTATGAAGTGAATATTTCCAAGACATGCACCTGGCTCTATGACACATTTAATAAAACTCTACGCAGTGATTTCGACAAGGCGGAAGAGACGGTGCGACGCTTGGCGCGAACTTTGCGAGAGCATCGGGAGGAGACTTTTAGCGCGGCGGGCAAATGAAATACCGCTTTCAAACATATTCAAGTATTTTTTCTAGCTTTTTATATTAAGAGAAATTCCTGTTTACTTATTAGCTTTATTAAACATATTGTCAAAAAATATAATTAAATATAAATACTTTTAAATTATTTATTATTTTTATTATAAACATTCATACCTAAATGATTGAAATACGTCAAATAATTAAATTTCGCGCGCTATTATAACAGATTTTTAAATGTTAAAATAACATTGTCCCTTAGTTATGTTAACAAACTGACTATCAATATAAGCGCTGACCAAAGAACAGTGATATAAGTCATATAAAAAACATTAACATTTATTTATTTATTTTTATTGAACAAAACAGAAGTAAACAATTGTCTAATACCAATAGCTCTTGGCCGGCGTACGTTCCTCCTTTATGCCCATTTCCTCCATTATGTCCATTTCAAAGGTCGCCAGTTTCGGCTGGAAGGTAATTTCGCTAACGACGGCAGCTGGAGTATCCTTTTCACGCTCGATATACGCATTGGGTGTTTTGTAATCATACGTTTGGTTATTCGTCTCTGGAATTGGTATGATGCGGCCCGAACGCGTGGACACTCGCACCTTTTCACCCTCTTCGGTGAAGCGCCATTCGAATTCGGTGCCCTGGAGATCGGATGGATCCACAAGACGTATGTCCTTGGTGACATGAAGCGGCGCCTCGGACTTGATAATAATGCCGGGGAACTCTTTTTCAGCGCCCACACGCCGGTAATGCCAATTGATACCCTCCACAATAACCCAATTGCGTTCGGGTATTACCTGAGTGACAATGCCCTGTTTACCCTTATCCTTGCCGACCAACACTTCAATGCGATCGCCTCGGAAGAAGCTCCAATCCTCTGAAAAGGCATAGCCGATATTTAAAAATCAACTATTTACCAAATTATAATACTATAATTACCAACGGGCTCTACAAATACTTTTCGTCGCATAGTGCCCGGCATATTCTGTTGACGGAAGTGGCCTGTCCATGAGCGGTTTGTGGTATAGCGAAAACGCTTCCGCTCAACAGTAGTTTGCAGATAGTTTTTCTCGGCAGGTGTTTTCCAATATACCTGTAGATATTGCAGACATTACAACAGGAATAGAAACACGCATTCATCAATGTTTCAGCTGTTACGTGAGCTTGTAGCTCAGCTTGTTAATTTAAAGAAACCAATTACTTGCCTGCTTTTTGCTCCGCTCAATATATTCTTTTGGCAGATTTGAGAAGTTCTTTAATTTACTAGTTAGATATTGTGTGATGCGCATTTTATAAACTTTTATTTATAATCGCAATTTATAGACGAAAAACCAACTATACAATGCGGCCCCAAACAGCTGTTTCTGGTATGACGTTCGCATTGACTCGGCGACATTTTAGAAGAAAGCGATAGTAGTCAACTATCGTTTATAAAATGAATATCGAATATTTAGTACCCGTAAAGTACGTAAAGAAGCAACTGTGCAACGATTTTTCTTGCTCAATTTACTTAAGAGCAATGCAACAAACCGGCTTATAATAAAAATAAGGTAATGCCTGGGTATTTAAATGCGTGCACGTGTCAGTGCACTGTCATTTAGTAGCACACCATTGCTGCGCCAGCATCTCTTATGAAAGCAGTGTGACGCTTAGTCATAGCCAAAACTCACTCACTCATACACACACAAGCGCTTTGATAAAGATAAACAAAAGCAAGAGGGAAGCAAAACAAATATATACAAAATGTCTTATCACATTGTAGATATGACAGATCCTGCCGAGCCAGAGCCTGTGGTGCTCGCCAAACACGCAAAATATCTGCTGCGCTTCCTGCACTTGTTGCCGGCGCGTATGTCCTCACATGACAACACCAGGTAAGAGAACGTCACATCCTTTCCAAAGTAACACTATTCGACCAGAGATATATTCACATAGGAGCACAATAGTCTTTTTTGCCGTCTGTGGCCTGGATGTGCTTAACTCTCTGCACTTGATATCGCCAGAGTTGCGCAAGGACATCATAGACTGGACATATGGCGGCCTCGTAACGCCACGTGACCATGAAAGGCAATGCGGAGGCTTTATGGTGAGCATAAATACCTGTCAGTCAGACAGTCAGCCTGTCAGATACGATAAACAAACAAATAAGCACGACGACTCATCAACCAACCAAACACAAATGTCTCTGACCTTATCTCATTTTACGTGGAGCTGCAGCAGCCACTGCGACAAACGCTCCACTTCCCATCTTGAATGCCATTGCTATAAATTACACGGATCTTAATAACATTAACAAACATGCACAGTAAACAGTCGCAGTTTGTCAGTAATTGCGACTTTCATAAACCAGTTATAGCTTTTAGAATCTGGAAATTCTTAGCTGAGAACTTTTCAGTTGAATTTGATTAATTATGTATATAAACAAAATAGCTTAGTTTATTTAGTTTTTGTTTAGCTTTGGTGTAACCTAAGAATACTCTCGTACCTGACTCAGATACCACCTTGCTGTTATTGTAAAACTTTAGAATGCTATATATATATATCAATTATAGATGAGTTCATTATTTATTACATTTCACATCACATTATCACATTTTGTGAGATATAAGCTGTAAATGAAATATATACAGGCTTTTACTCTAAATTATCTAATTTAAATTTAATGAATATGTCTGATTGATTTAACATTTTCATTGTTTACTTAGCCCGCCCAACAGTAAAATTTATCTCTTATCGCAATTTTTATCACCTCAAGTACGCCGTGACACGCATAAGCACTTTAGTGTACGACATCCAGCCCCATTTACATCATTAACAATTTCATTCGTTTGGTGTTTTGTCTTTTGCAGGGCTGCCGCGCCATGGTGCCCAAAACAGAGGACGCTGAGGTGCTGGAATGTATGCGCGCGTATCAGTGGGGCCACCTGGCCATGACGTACACCAGTATTGCGGTGCTAGTGACGCTGGGCGATGATTTGTCGCGCCTGAATCGGCAGAGCATTGTGCAGGGCGTGGCGGCAGTCCAGCATGCGGATGGCAGCTTTAGTGCATCCATTGACGGCAGCGAGAATGATATGCGTTTCGTCTATTGTGCCGCAACTATTTGCCACATGCTCGACTGCTGGGAGGGCGTGAACAAGGATGCCATGTTTGAGTTTATAATGCGCAGCCTGCGCTACGATTACGGTTTCAGTCAGGAGCTGGAGGGCGAGGCGCATGGTGGCACCACTTTCTGTGCGCTGGCCGCACTGGAGCTGAGCGGGCAGCTTGATCGGCTGGACGATGTGACGGTGGAGCGCATAAAGCGATGGCTTGTCTTTCGGCAAATGGATGGCTTCCAAGGTCGTCCGAACAAGCCAGTGGACACGTGCTATTCCTTCTGGATTGGCGCCGCTCTCTGCATTTTAAATGGTTTCGAGCTGACCGACTATGCCCAGAATCGCGAATCCGTATTGAGCACACAGAATAATCTGATTGGAGGCTTTGCCAAGTGGCCAAAATCCACGCCAGATCCCTTCCACACGTACCTGGGCCTGTGCGGCCTCGCTTTCATCCGTGAGCCAGGCCTGAACGCTGTTATGCCCAGCCTGAACATCTCCATGGCCGCCTATAAGCACCTCAATCAATTGCACGAGCGTTGGAAAGCCAATAACAACGGCCTTACCCACGACCTAACCCAGCTTAAGCTGACCGTGGGCAGCAGTGCAGAAGCGGGAACAAAAACTACCTCGAGCTCGTCTCTAATATCAGCACAATGATGGGAATGTTCCTGGGAAATATTAATGCACACAATTTGTATTTGTACGCTTATTGGTGGCAATTTTTTTTGCAAACGCTTTTTAAGCATTTTATAGTACCATTTGTAAGTAAAAAGTTGGAAACTTTTGTTCAATATACTGAGTCCAATTTTAAGGTAGGCAAATTGGCTGGGAAACAATAACAACAATAATAGCAGAGGCAGAAAGCTAGTAATTATTGACAATTAACAGAGCTATGTTATCGCTCTGTATGGCATTTGAACTGACTGTTATTAAAAACGCATCGTCTACAATTAGCAGAATTTCAATATTTTAATACAATATTAGAATTTTATTTAAATACATACATACACATATATATTACAGCATGAGTTGAAGAGTGTCCAGATGTTTGTAAAGCTTAAATTAATGTTAAGAAGTGTAAGCTTAAGCTAAACAACTGTATTAAACTACTCAATGACGTCCGTATTTACAAAGATGTTGTCAGCATGCCTCCCGTTTATCATTAGCCTCTAGATAAGTTGGATTATTATTTAGTAGATAATCTCTTAGACCTGCAGGTACAGGCGATGCTGCATGGCGGGCAGATTGTACCCCATGATCGGCCGATCGATGTGCAGACGTCCACGCAGTGGAGCCAGAACACGTTCCGTTACCAAAGGACAACGCTGCACCATCAAGGACTGCAGATGTGGGCAGCTCTTCGTCAGTGCACTAAAGAGAGAGACAGAGTGAGCAGGAGAGAAAAAGAGGGAGAGAGAGACTGTTGTGGAACTAGTAAACAAGAAAGTCGCTGGGATAGAAATCGTTTAAGTTGTAAGCATTGAGCGCATCCTGGCGTGGACGTGGTCGATCAATGTGCACCCGATGACGCAGTGGCGCCAACGAGCGCTCCGTGATCCGATGGCAGCGTTGAATACGCAGCGATTGCAAACTCTTGCACTTTACGCTGAGTGCACTGAAAATATAGATGCATATGTGTGTGCAGTTGCAGTCGCAGCCGAATGGACGACACACAGTAAACACACACACAGACATCCAAATACAAACACAGGATTGAGTGATAATTGGCTATGCAAAGCGCTCTGTTAGTTTAACAGCGTGACGTGACGCGCGTTGATCTTTGTATGAAAATGAAGCAATGTTGCGACTTTTAATATCTGTCTTAAGGCCAGTAGATAAAATAAAATGTGCAGGGAGCCTAAATAAGAGTTATATAGATGGATTCGGACAATACAAAGGGTTTATCAATTTTAGTTTGCTCTAAGTTGGTTTCTGTTATGTTGTTGCACTCGTGTTTGATCGGGTTTTAACAGTGACACATATCCAAACACACGCACACACACAACTTCATGTTGTACGCCTGTGTGTACAATTCACAACGTGAGGTATTGATACTTACTGAACTCCGTAGTCGGAGATGGCAGCACATCCAATCAGATTAATGTGTTCTAGCTCGCGGCAATAGTTGCCGATCTGTATGAGCACCTGATCCGTGACGCTGGGCGTGTTAGCCAACGATAAGATGGTCAGCTTGTTGAGCTTGCGAAAGAAGATGATAAGGCAGCGTTCGCCAATGGCGCCACAATGTGATATATCGAATTCGACCAGTTTGCTCTGGTGCAGGGTGAGGGCGTCCACAGCGCCCGTGGTCAGCCACTGGCATTTGGAGAGCTTCAAGATGCGCAGCTCCTTGCACTGCACGATTATGGGCTGCAGCGAAAGCGCCGTTATGTTGGTGCACTCATTCAGATTGACGGCGCTGAGGCGTTGTTTGTTATTATTGAGCAGCGGCAGGAGGAGCTCATCTGTCAACCATTTGCAGCTGGCCAAGTGCAGGTGCTCCAGACGACGACAGCAACGGGACAGGACCTTGAAGCCGAGCTCTATATTTCTGGAATTATTGCCAGACAAGTGGAGCTCCGTTCGCATCTCCAGGGCGGCTTCTGCCAAACGTAATGCTGTGCGCGAGCAGCTTCGTAAATTGAAGAGATCCTTGATCGAAAGGTAGGCAGTAATCTTTGGAATAAGCACATCATCCCAGTTAATGTCGAACAGTGTCAACTCGCCGTAATGTATCCTTCGTATTGGCATTGGACTGGGTGTTCGTGTGCGAGATTTGCTGCTCATGGCAGCTAAATGTGTTTCCTCTTCTATGTGTAGCGTGCACATTTCTCTCTGTGTTCGATTACGTGACTGAACCTGTCTTGGTAGCCTAAATAACAATTCTACGCACTAAGCACCAAAATCAATGAATATTGTTTACATGCGAACAGCTGATCAGCCAAGCTATACAAAAGCTGTTTCAGTGTGAAGGTCACGCACCAGCAACGAAGAAAACCTTGAATGTTAAATTTGATTTTCTGACGTCATTCAAAGTATCGATAAGTTTTTTCTCCGACTATTCTGCAAGTTTAACGGATCTAATCGAATTGAATATGCGAATTCGAAGTTGACTTCAATTTTAATAAATTTTGAGTAAAAAGCTTTTATAAATATTTGGTCTGAAATGTTTATAAATTAAGCTTGATTCAACTGCAATACGTATACGCAATGTGAACTTCAATCTTATGGTTAATATTAGAGTTAAGCGATGCAAAATTACTTTTTTTTCATTTTTAATATAAGAATTTATAAATAATAATAATTTTAAAGTTGCTAAATTGATTCACAGAAATCAAATATGAAATAATAGACCTATTAAGTAAAAATGCTTCCATTAAGTTGCAGCTCGCAGGCGTATACGCAATATGCACAAACCTTTCAGACAGCTGCAGCTTTACCTTAATTAGGCCCATAATTGAGCTTTCTATCTGCATTGTTAATGATAAATAGTCCGTTTAATTTTAGTTTAGGCCCTTAAGTCTCACAGGTGGTTAGGTAAAAAATAAGTTTTGCCAGCAATAAAAGTCGGTAACTGCAAAGTTTAAGTGAATTCTCAAAACAATGTCGAAGTGGCTAGCACAGTTAGTAAGCGACAAGCGGGCATTAAACAACATGAACGACTCACCGGCACATTCTATACAAAATCGCCGCAAATTCATTGACTTATACTCGGAGGTGCAGGCGTGGCTAAATGCGCCCAATCTGAACTCAAAGGAATCCAGATATCGTCGCGAGATGCTGCAGATTCGTCTGCTGATGCTGGATAAGATCGACGAGGAGTATTACATTAAACGCTACATCAAGCTGCGCACACGTTAAACAAAGCAAATTAAGCAAACAAATGAATGTATTATAATAGTTATATTATTATTCGATCAGCATTTGGATCCGATCAACTTTTTAATGGTTTACATAGTGAATGTGATTCGTATCGTTTGTTAATTTATATCATCATATATATAATTATAATAGTATAATAAACATAATACATAATAGTGATAGTGAATTCTGTTTGATTCGCCGTCAAACTGTGTTCCTCGTTCAACGCTCAATTTAGAGTTATATATAATATAGAATATTTATATGGTGTATGGTATATAAATAGCATTAAAACACTTTCCATTCTTCTTTTGCTTATTTAAAAACTTAGTTTTTGGCGCTTTTGCAAACATTTGCCCGATATTTACTTAGAGATTACACACATAATTCATCGAATAACAAAAAAATGATTAAAAGGAAAACAATCCAATTTAGGTTTTTTTTTTTTGGCAATACATTAGTTCTGATACCGTGATTAAAAGAAAAACAATCAAAATAAAATTAAATTCCAGTGGAAACTAATTTTCAATGGGCCTTTATATATTAAAACGAAATTTTGAAAAAAGACTTGTTGGCAATTGCTAAAGCAAAGTCGATTGCTGCTGCTGCTGGCGAGCAGATTGAACGGTTTTACCGCTGCTGCTGATAGATAGGAATGTTGTTCTTGACGGCATCGTTTTGCATATGATATGCGGGCGCCGCACCCGATGCGGCTGGCGGCATGCCACCAAGATGCGCCATCGACATGGCTGCCATCTGCTGATGTAGCTGACTAAAATTATCGTTGTGATTGTGTGGTTGTTGCTGTTGCTGCTGGGGTTGGGGTTGTGGTGGTTGCTGTTGTGGTTGTTGCTGTTGTGGTTGTTGCTGTTGCTGCTGCGGTGGCGCCATGTAGCTCTGTGTAACTGGTGGAGCTCCGTTTGGTGCATAAAACTGCGGCGGCTGAGCTGAATATGTCTGCGGCGGTAAAGCCTGTTGCTGCTGCTGCTGCTGCTGTTGGTGCTGGGGCGACATATAACCATGCGGCGGTGGCTGTTGCTGTTGAATTTGTGTAGCTGTTGGTGGTGCGCCGGCGAATTGCGGTGGCAGCGTGGAAGGCGGCATCTGTTGCTGTTGCGGCTGCTGCTGCTCAACGGGCAATGGCATGGGATAATTTGTAATCGACTGGGGTTGCTGCTGCTGAGTAGTGACTGGCGTAGGCTGGGCATTGTAGACAGGCTGAGGGTGGGTGGGATGTGACTGTGGTGGAACCGCTGGAGACTGGGATAAATGAGGCGGCAGCACTGCAAGCAAATTGAATTATATTAACAAATAATCAAACAATATGAAAATAAGATAATTTACTGTTCATTTGCGGGGCATGTCCGTTTTGGTATGGCATGGGTACTTGGCCAGGATAAGCTGCAACTGGCGCGGCCGTTGTGGCTGTGGCTGTTGCTGCATTGCTGCCCGGTGGCGGCGCATACGGCAGAGAGTGCATGCCCGGATAGCTTTGACCTGGCGGAAAGCCTGCTGCGCTGGGATAGCCAGGTGCGCCATACAGTGCTGCGCCTGGGAAGCCGGCGGGCATGAAGCCAGCTCCACCAAACTGAGCTGCAGCTGCACGATCATCACGCATGAGCGAATGGTATAGATTGATGGCATCCACCAGATCACTGGACAGCTGTGTCAGCTGGGCATGCTTGCGATCGACCCGTTCCAGCTCGGCATCGATCAGGGGGCCCATTTGGTGTACCTGCTGCTCCAAGCGCAGCATTTCGTCGCTGTCTTGCGAGGGATCCTCGGGATTGGCCTCGTGCAACAAGTGCAGCAAGCGGTCTATTTTGGCCTCATCGATTTCAACGGGCTGTGCGGCAGCCGCTTCAGTCTTTTGTTGCAACAGCGCCTCCTCCTCGGCTGCTGCCTGTTTCTGGGCATTGTTTTTGTGTTGTTGATTGATATCCAAGCGTTCGGGATCTACAGACAAATCGGCAGTGACGAAATTGGAAGGGAACAAACCCTCCCCACGGTCATTGTAGCCCTTCCACCAATTGGCATCGCTGTCGTCCAGCACGTGTATGATTTCGCCCGAAAAGAAGGTCAGCTCATTCTCCTCTGCTGCCTCGAAGTCGTACAAGGCGCGCACAGTGCGCGATGCAGCAGCAGAAGCATTGCCACTGCTGGCATTTCCATTTCCGTTGCTTTGCGTGCTCGCTGTGCTGCCGCCAAATGAGGGATACAGCGAGGGATAGGCACTGCTGGTCGTTGAAGCAGCTGCTGCGCCACCTGTCTGCTGCTGTTTGGGACTGCTCTTGGTTTCCTTGAGCGACAGCTCTATAGCTTTGGCTATATCATCCTCCTCCTGCTGACTGCTGACCACATTCGGATCTTTGGCCAACGTAGCAGCTGCCGCCTTAGCTGCTGCTGATTTGTCGCTGCCCTTGTCGTTTAAATTTCTAAAGTCGTGGCCATCAAGGCGCAGCTTCAGATACAGCGTGGGAATTAGATTTAGTTCCGGATCATTCTTGAAGTAAGTTTCAACCCAATTCTTGAACACCTGACGCATTTTCTGTAAAGCAAAATGGTTTTGATTTATAAAAGTTTTGAATATATATTTATATTGTTTTTTACCAAGGCAACTTTCGGCTGCGCTTTGTCCAACAGGCGTCTGAACTCAGTTTCAAAGTCGCGCGATGCCATCTCTAGATGGAACGGCTTGCCGCAGTTGTTGGCGCACGCATCCAGCAGTGTGATGGCCTGCATGACGACATGAGGATCAGGATGGCCCATGCGTCGCATCACTGCCTTCAGGCAGTCTTTGGCTAAACGCGGATTGGTCGTCACCTTGTCGCACACATCCATTATTAAAGACCAATTATCATTCGTATTCGTTTCGCTGGTGGCCTTTTCTGTGGATGAGCGAAAAACAACAATCGAGGGGTTTATAAGAAGTCTATGGATTAACTGCGTTATCTATTATAATGTGTAAAAAAAAAAAAAAGTCAGAACAGAATACAGTTCTGTTTACTTATCGGTGAATGACTCACAGTGCGCGTCTATGAAAGGCGATAAGCGAGGCAGAGAATCAAAGCAAAATCAATATAATATACAGCAAATTGCATTAAAAAGAGGCCAGACAAGAAAGCCAAAACAGCGAATAGTATAGGGTATGGTATATTTATATATACAACACCATGGATTATAGAATATTTAAATGGCCCACAATTTAGTTAGCATATCTTGAACTTTGAACCTGAGTTGTTTAACTAAATTGAAGTAGATAAATATGTAGTATAAACATATTTATAATATATATAAGTGTGATTTTCTTGAAAACATGTCTTATATATGTACATATACTTAAAACCGGATCTGCAGCAATCGAAAGACTATTTGGTTAACTTCCCATTTCACAAGCGTAATGCAGTATATATGCAAATATTTAAGATTGTCTAAATTTATAAACATTTATATTTTTTCTCTCAGCTCATGGCTTATTTACAGTCTGCCTAAACAATCAGGGAATCTAACAATAATTATTAATTAACCGGATGGTTTGGGCTTCAGTGAACTCAATTTCAGAGCTTTTTAATCATTTATAAATTTCAATATTGATTAAAAAACTTTGAGCTTTGTAGTCTGAATTCTTCATGACGGAATATCGCACAAAACACATGTAAGGAATGAAAGGGATGTGGGTGGTTGCTGGCGCCGACTTCAAGGTCAGCGACTGCAAACAAAACTTTAAAGAAGTTCAATGAACAGACGCAGCAGCAAAAGCTGCGCAGCTTCTGGACAAAGCGACGCATGTGACTCGGAATTAATTTAAGATGTTCTTTGTTTGTTTGCCGAGTGGATTTAGGGGGTGGTAAAATGTCAAATTAGATAAGGGAATATATAGCAGACAGCAATGCAAATTAATTTCAAGCGAAACAATGTTTTCATCAAAGGCGATTGTTATTGTTGTGCTTGGAGAAAGTGAGAAATTAGCAGAAAACTTACCCACATCGGCGTCGAAGGACGACGATTGCCCAAATATGCCCATCTCGTTGACCAAACTCAGCTGCTTGTTAATTATTTGTGTGATTGTTGTATTCTGTTTAATTACGTCGTCAATTGTCCGCTGGTGATATTGTTATTGTAGCTGCACTTGCACTTTTGTGTGGTGTTGTCGCCTGGTACGCAATCGATTTTCGTGCGTCACAATAACATACATAGAATCGCGTATTATTTTGTAGTTTTCCCGAATGGGCAGCTGCCAACGCTCTTTTATTCTTATAGTTAGATTAGAAACTTTTGTAATTTGCCTAAATTAAATCAAAATACTTAAATAAATTTGCTGAATAATCACTTGCACCGTTTTTCTTTTACTTTTGTGTAAAAAATGACTAATGAAAATATCGATGAGTAGTGGCAGGCAAATGTCGTCCGATATCATTTATTAAATATCGGCTTTTCGATATCAGCACGTCATTCCTGTCACACAACTATCCTATAAATTTTATGCATAATCAATTGTATTCATACATAAAATACAAAAAATAATATTGATTTGTATACTGATCTTCCAAAAATCTACACTTAAATGAGGTGTGAATGAACAAAGCAAAGCTTGTCATATGTCATCAAATCAACAAGATGTATCGTGTGTGGGCACCGATCACATCTGACTGGCAGAGAATTGTATCGTGTATGACCGCTACGGGGCTTAGGGTGAAAAATTTGGAATCGAAAAATAGCAACAAATAAATAAATGAAACTTACGAACAGATTTAAATGGGATACTAAGTAACATTTGTTATTACATAGCTAAGTGAAAATTATTGAGTGAAAAGTGCTAAGAGTTGCTGCCAGCAGCTGAGCTGCAGTGTAGCAACAAAAATATTACTCGGCTCGTTAAATGGAAAGAGGCAAGGGCTGAGGTAGCTTCGATTTGTAATTCAATTACGGACTCACACATACAAACAGACGAAAAAGGCCGATATTGGATATGGTTTTCATACGTGATCCCTGTGGCATTGTCTGCCTGATTTTTACCTATGGCGCGGTTATCTACGCAGATTATGTGGTTATGCGCTGGATAATACTGACAACAATGCCGCTAAGGTATTCACCCATTCATTCTATTAATGACTCCACTGTGTATACCTGTATCTATACAACATATATACTCCTTCACTTTTAGTATTTGGGCACCCTTCCATGTTGTGCTCTTCAATACGGTTGTCTTCCTGCTAGGCATGTCGCATTTGAAAGCAGTTTTCTCAGATCCAGGCATTGTACCGTTGCCCGCCAATCGCTTGGACTTCTCCGATTTGCACACCACCAACAACAGCACCAAACAGATATCTGGCAATGGTCACGGTAGCGAATGGACAGTGTGCACACGCTGCGAGACTTATAGGCCACCGCGAGCCCATCATTGTCGTATATGCAAGCGATGCATACGCCGCATGGATCATCACTGTCCATGGATTAATAATTGTGTGGGCGAACGCAATCAAAAGTACTTTCTGCAATTCCTCGTCTATGTGGGTATTCTCTCCCTATACTCCGTAGCGCTAATACTCGGCTCTTGGGTATCGCCGTGTACGGAATGCAGCCAAAATGTAATTGATACACAGCTGCGCATGTAAGTATGTCTCAAATCCAAAAGTTTGATAATATTAAAGAATGTTTTGTTTACTCAGGATTCACTCCATCGTTTTGCTGTTGGAATCGGCGCTGTTTGGACTGTTTGTGACTGCCATTATGGTAGATCAGTTGCACGCCATATTGTACGACGAGACGGCAGTCGAGGCGATACAGCAGAAGGGTGCTTATCGGCCAAATCGACGTAAATATCAATTGTTGGCAGATGTGTTTGGACGTGGACATCCGATGTTGTGGCTTCTGCCTTGCGCTAGTCTAAATCACGCCGCACGCTATCACGACACACCGCTGCTCAGCCACGATGTTTAAAAGCCGTGTGATAAATTATATTATCTTGTATGTATTATGTTTACGTTCTATATACGTGTGTGCGCGTGAGAGTCCCCCAAAATCCATTGTTTTATGTTTTATGTATCTATATTTGTGTTTATATTTTTTTTTTATCAAGAAAGCTATAAAATACCCACCCACCCGGCTATTCCCGTAACTCTTACCTTAACCCAAAGCTATGTATATGTATGTATATTTATATTTTGTTTATTTGTATATACTATATACAAACAAGATTCCAATGTTTAATTAACACTTTAGTTAATAATTGATTGCATCAGTCGAGCCAAAACATACTCAACAGAAACTCAATATTTTTTTAAACAAACCTAGTTTTTCCATAAGCATACGTAGCGATCAGATGTTTAGCTATATATAAATATATAAATGTGTGTAAAAAAAACAAACAATTAAGCAAATCAAAAAAAAAGTACGACCTTCAAGCATTTAAGAGAACAAGAAATTCATATACCAAATAAACATAAACATTAAATGCCAGGCAATTGAATGTGCGGTAATAGCTCGTATTATTTATAAGACCTAAACTAATTAGTTTGATTGTAAGCAAATGGCAGAGGAAGATAAACTTATTGACTGTAATTTTTGTTTATTTGCTTAAATTTATATTTATTATTGTTTAATTTGAACGTATTGCTTTAATTGCAATTCAATTTTTGCTGGAATGACACTTGCAATTTTCGAACTGCAGCAATAAAACGTGAACTAGTCTGTAACTAAAATGTATATTCTTTTAGCAAATTATTTACAATGTTTATACGGTTTTTTATTAATACCACATGAAAGTCGCGTTACAAAATATCAAGTTTTCCACTTTTATATTGTATTGTAAACTTTGAATTGCCCCAAAATGAAATGGCCTGCGTCATTCCAGCATAATCAAGTGAAACTGATCTAATGAACGCCTTAATATGCAATTATGTGTAACACAGAATCCAATTTGAGAATTAAGCGAATTGTTTCTATTGAACAGGCAACTCTCTCGATGGTCTCAAGAAGCCACAAAAACCAATACATATGCGTATCTTCAACTATTTGTGTATAGTTTTCAATAAATCTAATGATAAAGATATGAATAAGTACAAAAACCGAGTTGTTTCCGTCTCACTGCGTCGGGAGGAGGATTATCGATGATGTCCGCCTATGAATATGATATTCGTGCTGCAGGAGCCCCACACACTCCTGCAGCAGCTCAATGGCAATGTAGCTCATATAGATTCCAAGTCTACGTCGATCACAATCATTTGGCTCGATCAATGCTAAAGCAGCTTCGATTTGTTATTCAATTTCGATCATACACTGATAGACACAAAAATATTGGATATGGTTTTCATACTTGATCCTTCTGGTATTATCTGCCTGATTGCTACCTATGGCGCCGTTATCTACGCAGATTATGTGGTCATTCGATGGATAATAATAGTAGCAATGCCACTGAGGTATTTTCCTCTTCATTCTGGCCTATCTATGTTGGTATAGAACATATATTCTTCTTGTAGTATCTGGGCGCCCTTTCATGTTGTGGTCTTCCATGCGATTGTCCTCCTGGTATTCATGTCACATTCGAAAGCAGTCTTCACAGATCCGGGCATTGTACCGCTGCTATCCAATCGCCCGGATTTCTCCGATTTAGAGCCTGGTATGAGCCATCACAGCGAATGGACTGTGTGCTCACGCTGCGAGATGTATAGGCCACCACGAGTCCATCATTGTACCACATGCCAGCGCTGCATACGTCGCATGGATCATCACTGTCCATGGATTAATAACTGTGTGGGCGAAAACAATCAAAAGTACTTTCTGCAATTTCTCTTCTATGCGGCTATGCTCTCCTTCTACTCCGTAGCGCTAGTACTCGGCTCTTGGGTATCGCCGAGTACGGAATGCAATCAGATTGTGAAGGAGACACAATGGTAAACCGAAGGCTAAGCAATGTGTGTACATTATAATGCCTCGTTTACTTAGGATGCATACCCTGATATTAATGTTGGAATCGGCGTTCTTTGGGCTGTTAGCGAGCTTTATTTTGATGGATCAACTGTACGCCATATTGCACGACGAGACTACGGTGGAGGCGATACAGCACAAGGGCCCATATAGGCCACATCTAAGTAAATATCAGCTATTGACAGAAGTGTTTGGCCCCGAGCATCCGATGTTGTGGCTACTGCCCTGCTCTAAGCTAAATCACTCAGAAGATGTTTGATAAATTCTATTTTGTTTTATATATGACATCCGTGAATCTGTATATGTGCGAGAGCCCCAAAACATTTATTGTCTTTAACGTTTGTATCTACATGGTTTTGAAATAAATTAACCCAGCTGTCCATGCATCCCTCAACTAAATATGTGTCTATAGCTAGAATGATTTGATTGATACTTACTTTAGCCTTAAATCGGTCTGAGGCAGCTTCGATTTGTAATTCAATTACGGATTCTGTCGAACACACGCACACTCAGACGATAGAGGCCGATATTGGATATGGTTTTCGTACGTGATCCCTGTGGCATTATCTGCCTGATTGTTACCTACGGCGCCATTATCTATGCAGATTACGTGGTTATTTACTGGATAATACCGGCGACAATGCCACTGAGGTATTTCCCCATTCATTCAGCTTTATCCATTTAATCCCTAATCTATTTTACGTTCACTTCTAGCATTGGGGCCTTCAATGTTGCGCTCTATAATACGGTTATCTTCCTGCTAGGCATGTCGCATTGGAGAGCAGCCTTCTCAGATCCGGGCTTTGTACCACTGCCCACCAAGCGGCTTGACTTCTCCGATTTACACTCTGGCGCTGACCAAGGGGGCGAATGGACTTTGTGCACACTCTGCGAGATTTATAGGCCGCCACGGGCCCATCATTGTACCACATGCCAGCGATGCATATGTCGCGCTGATCATCATTGTCCGTGCATAAACAATTGTGTGGGCGAGTGCAATCAGAAGTACTTTCTACAGTTTCTCTTCTATGTGGGCATTCTCTGTCTCTACTCCGTGACGCTGGTACTCGTCTCTTGGATATTTCCGTGCGCGGGATGCAGTAAGAGTTTACTTGAGAGCCAATTGTAAATCCAAACCCTAACTAGGTCTGCAGATATTAATGCCTTGCTTACTTAGGATGCATACCATAGTTTTGCTGATGGAATCGACGCTGTTTGGTCTGTTTGTGACTCTCGTTATGCTGGATCAGCTGAGTGTCATACTGTACGATGAGACTGTGCTCGCGGCGAGGGAGCAAAACGGTGCATATTGGTCAAAACGTCGTAGATATCAATTGTTGGCGCAAGTATTTGGCCCAGGGCATCCGATGCTTTGGCTTCTGCCCCGCGCTAGCCTAAAAGACGCCACACGCTATCACGACGCGGCTCTGCTCAACCACGAAGTGTAGTGTTCTACAAATCCTTGATCTATTATGTTTCCTTCTGATGGTCCCAAGGGGCCGCCAAAATCAATACATGTGCGTATCTTCGACTATATGTGTATAGTTTTCAAAAAATCTAATGATAAACAATGATAAACATATGAATAAATACAAATCGCTTTGTTTCCACTCTAGTCCAGTTCGCTGCCCAGGCCCTCGACGCTGATTGTGAGCTGTTGGAGCGCCTGTCTGGCTACACTGCACAAGATGCCCTCCTGGGAGCTCTGATCCTCGTGCTGCAGGATCTCCACGCACTCCTTCAGCAGGTCAATGGCATCCACGAGCTGCCCACGCAACTCACCACCAGTCAGTTTATTGGCTATGAAGCCGCTTTTGGCCAGCAGCACTAGCGGCACATGCAGCTCATAGAGATTCATAGCCCGTGCACGACTCAGGCCCGGCTCAAAGACGTTCAGCACACGCAACACATCGCGACAGAGAATCGCCTTGCGTTCCAGCAGCTGGTCTGTGAGCTGGACCATCTCGTAGCCCTGCACACGGCCGTACATCTCGATGAGCAGCTGCTGCAAACTGGTGGCAATGTAGTGCGATGGATGCAACAGGGATTTGTATTTGCGCAGCAAACGTTCCGCTTCCTCCAGACGCTTCGGACCCATGTCCAGAGCCTGCACAGCATTCACCTCGGCCTGCAGTGCGCACACAATTTGCCGCACATCCTCGGCGCTGGTGCTGTAATCGCACGACCGGCAGCTCCAACTGCTTTCCACGACTGCAAAGAGATAAGGGGCCCCGCTTAGTCACAGTATATATCGGAAATGCGTGGAAGGCAAAAGAAATACCCGTTGGCTGCTTGGGCAGCAGCCAGCCCTCGGTGCACTGGCCACACTTCAGGCTGGAGAAATGTGTCTGCAGTTCGCTAGCGTCCAGGCAACGTTCACAGCTGCACACAAAGTATTTGCCCTCGCGCAGATGCGCCTGTCGCTGTGCAGTGCCGTCCAAGGTGTAAGTGTAGCTGTGCTGCAGCTGCTGGCCCTCTTCCAGATCGACCATGGCACGCAAGCGAATCCTACAGCAAATGCAATGGGGAAGTTAAAAACTGTGGACGAGCGCGAGCTCCAACTCACTTGTAGCCCTCGCTGGGATGAATGGTACGCGCCGTGTTCGGCACACAATTGTGGGCCAATATGCCCGTGTAGGGGAACAGGCAGCGCAAGGGGTAGCCCTGGCTGGTGCGTGACTCGAATGCATTCACCTCCAGCACGCCCACCACCTGCATGATGAGCTCCTCGCTGAAACGGTCCGCCAGCTTGCACGGACCGCGCAGATATTGGGCTATATTCACACGGTCCGCATGCCAGACGTCCGCATTCTCGCGCCGCTCCAGCTCATGATGCTCCATGGGCGCTACTTCATTTAGCCAACGCTCCGGCTGTGCCTCCTTAGCCAGCAGTACTCTACGACGGATATAAGTAAAAGAAAAGGAATTGAATAAAATAAAAAAATAATGTTGGCACTAGTCAAATGATAAATCAACTAAGATTAGCTATAAATAAATTAGCAAACCTAGTCCATTAAATATTTAAATATATAAAGAACAATAGAATCCACTAACAATTGTTTAACAGCACATGATCAGCAGCTAACAGCTACTTAACAGCTGTTAATGGCTGTGGCCAACAGAATCAAATTACATTCTCGTTCGATGAGGCCCCCCCGAGTATTCTATGGCTGATGGACTCCGAGCTGCCACAAATGCAGAACTTTTGCTGTAACACATAAATAAATCTAGATTTATGTGTGTCAAAAGTTGGCACTGCTTTTATGTCTATTTTTGTGCACCTCAGTGGCATGATGCAGTCCAGCTGTGGCCAATATTTGCTGCCGGCTGGCATCTCATAGAAACGCGCCCTGGCCGCCCTCAGCACGGAGCACTCTAATTGCAGATGATGGTTTTCTTCCTCTTCCTCTCCGTCGCTGCAAGGGCCGCATAGAGGCCAGCCGCAAAGGGCACAACGTTCCTGGACTTCAGGTCTGTAGCAGCTGAGGCACAGCACATATCCATTACATTTGGGACCCAGGGCAAAGGGTTGCTCCTCGATCAGCAGCTCGCCGCGCTGAACCGGCTCGCTGGCCGTAAGATAGCGTCCGTAGACGGGACTCCATTCGACCGCCGTGCGATTGACATCGAGTGCTGGTGTCGCTGTCATAGCGGCTACTGACATGGACCGCGCTATGATGAGGTGCGCATAGCATCTTTTTTGTAAATATTTGTATAATTTGGCACAGTCTCAAAGATGAACGGCCCCCGAGCAGCGAGCATTAGCCTGCCAGCTGCTCATGCTGTCGGTTGGCGTTGTCGTTCTATTGTGACGTTTGCAACTGTCAAGATTTTTGTTTGGTTTTGAGCGGCAGCGACTTGTGGTCCCCGCAGCCAACGCCCCTTTGGCATCCACAAACTAACCTCAATGGTGTTATGCAATCCAATTGTGGACAGACGCCATCCTCGCTGACGTTACCGGCAAATGTGACACGTGCCGCGGCAAAGACCTCGCACTCGCCACGATGATCGGCGGCGTCATCCACACAGTTGCCGCATATTGGCCAGTCGCAGAGTTCGCAGCGATCCAGCGAATCACCGTCTTCGCCAAACTGCAAATACCTGTAGCAGCCCAGGCAAACAATTCCACTATCACGCTTGGGCCCGTAGGCAAAGGGCAGTTCCTCCACAACAACTTCGCCACTTTCCACTGGCTCCGATGTGGCCAGGCAGCGGCCATAGACTGAGTCGTGTTCCAGGCGCGCTTTCAACATGACGTTGTCGCAGCTGTTTACGCTCCCAAATGCAAGACTTATACGAAATTTATTTCTACATACAGAGAACGAGAGCTCTTAGTTTTTTAGAGAGCCTGCACTGTGGCTAAAAATAATATAAATAGTGAGTAGTCTGCTCACTGTATTGGGGGTGCAGCTGCATGTCTTCCTTTCTATTGCTTTTGAAAAATTATAATTCTTATATTGGAACTTTATTTAAATTGCATTCATTAATTAAACTTATTGTATAGGTCGAGAGGGGTTTCTTTTTTAGCTTTCAATGGTAAAACGATCACTGATATGGCGCCAAAGATCAAATTCAAAAAGTATCGATACTATTTGCACAAGGCTGCCACTTCCCTGTTACGCGAACTACGCTAATCAGATTAAAATGCTTTTTAAAATAATCTAACTCTAGAGAAATAGGTCGAATTTAAAAACATTAAGTTTACATTTAATGTGCATGTAGAAAAAAATATGATTACAACAACCCAATAATCAAATTGCTCATCACATAGTTTGCTTTAGTATATTCTCGTACAAAGCACAATCGCGTTATTCTACATTTCTCTTTGGTCACACCGCTATTCAGTTGCAAATCAATTTTGTGGTGTACGTTGTGTGGTCGTGCTCGTCTTGTTCCTGCGTTTCGCATTACTTTAAAAACTAATTCAACTTATCAAAAGTAAGTAGAACTTACCCAAACCACCGTAATTGTAAGCTCTTGTTTTTAACAGTGAAGCAATATGCATGAACATTCCTGAACGTATCTCGTTTTTCGTTCTAAGTGATTTCATAACCTCGAAATGAACATTTTGCAAGTAGACACGAAGCCCTCATCCATATACAAGCACACACACATACACGACACGCGGAAAGGGTTTCCTATCGTGTTTATGCTGTTGTGTTAACTATTCCTAATATCTTTTAATTGATACTGTTGTTGTGACCATTCAAAAGAATAAAGCAACCGGTACACACATACAGAAAAACACTAATGGAAGAGAGTTTTACAGTTAGTTCGCAACGATGGCAGCTGCCGGCAACAGTGTATTTTCCTGTTACGCAACATATGTACATGTTGGCTGCACTGTGCTAAAATTTGTTTTGACAAAATGGGAATTAACCGTTTGGTCTCCATCTAGCTTTATCACATGCATCTGTCTCAAGAGCTTTATCAATTTCAGCTTGTTAAACTTTTTCTATTTGCTTTATTGTTTTGTTTGCTTTTTTTGGCCGCTGGTCATGTGAGCATCCGAGAAGCAATTTATATTTATTTGATTGCAGATGGGGGTGTGTAAGTGACGTCATGAAAAAAAATCGATTCGCCTATTTTGTGACACCTTTCAACTGGTGCAATTGGATATAAGATTAGTTTTGCTGGATAGTGTTGCGTAATAACTCACGCCCACAGGCCGCAGATAAAAACGCAGTCATGACACATATTGGCAACCGACTTAAGCAAACAATACTTTACTTTTCTAACTACATATGTAAATACGAGTTTTTTCGAGTGCATGTACTTTGGTGATTATTGGTATAATTATTGTGTCAAGGTCGTAGCGCAATTTTGATTGGGGCTCACGAAATACCTGACCTGCTTAGTCCATACATACCTGTATCTTATATATAAGCGTATACTGAAATGTTCTGATGCTCCATGCTGATGCCCTATTACATCACACATATACATATGTACATACATATTTCTTTGGCGTAAAATTTGTTCATAGTTTTTGCTAGAAGAATTCTTTGTCTTCTTTTAACCGGGAAAGCGCATGATTTCACACACCGTCTACTTCGCCTATGTTGTTGGTCATTTCCGCACCGTTTGGCCGCTGTCCAATCTAGCCAATAATATAAATCTTTCCCTGTTTGTCGGCCTTTCATATTTTGCCGCTGTTTTAGCCCATGCATTATTATTACGGCCACCACTGTGAGTTGCTTGCGTTTGCATGGGGCGTCAGGTAGTGATGAGACCAAAGCAAAGATGTAACGTGTAGTTATCGGTAACGTACATACATATGCATGTGTATGTATGTCTGTCAAGTGGTCATTGAACGATTTGCTGTGAGTAATTAACAACAACAAAACGTAAACAGAGACATGAAATATGGTGCACAGTAGGCCGTATGTTAAGAAACTAATTTCCAAGTAATTAAAAAAGTTAAAATTTGTATAAAATTATATTATTAAAAAATGGCTGATTATGGCAAGAATTATTGGACATACAATATTATAAGGGAGAATTTTAGACGAAAAGAGGTAGGCTGATATGATGGTAGTTGCTAACGGCGCTTTGTATATGTATGTACATATATTAATTTGTGGATATTGAAATTGTTTGCTATCTGTTTCAATCGACTACTGTGCGTCATCAATTGCACGATCGCTCGCAGCTGCTTCGCACGCTCGTGCTCTTACTCGTCCAATCACAGCAGACGTGCGTTGACCCCTCATTTACACAGACACAACACACGCACAAGTACTTAAACATAGCAAAGCGGAGAGCTGATAGTTCGCAGTTTCTTTGCCAAATTTGGGCACTCTTAACTTGTAGATGCACTTTTCATTTCCGCAGTCCACCTTGAAAACGAATTTAATTGGACTTTCCTTTGATTTTGTGAAAGAAAAAGTTGACATTTAGCCAGAGTACAACAACAATTTGTTTATTCACTTTGGGCGTTTATTTTTAAAAGCAGCAAGGGAGGCACGCTGCATTTACTTCTTTCCCTTCATTTGATTCGGAAATGGCAATAAAAACATATTCAAGCGATTTAAATAGGTATTAACTATGACAATATTTGCTTACATGAAATATTTGCTGCACAAGAGTGTGAGATAAGATAAAAGTTGCGAATCTAATCTTTACTTTCACGCAATCGTCGGCCGAGCATATGAAATTTGTGAATTAATAAACTCAATGCCCGGAATATTGAACTATATTTACTAATATTTCACTCTCAATAGATGGCTCCTCCATCATACAGCGATTTGGGCAAACAGGCTCGTGACATCTTCAGCAAAGGCTACAACTTTGGCCTGTGGAAGCTGGACCTGAAGACCAAGACATCGTCGGGCATTGAATTCAACACAGCTGGTCACTCGAACCAGGAGTCGGGCAAGGTGTTTGGCTCCCTGGAAACCAAGTACAAGGTTAAGGATTATGGCCTTACTCTGACGGAGAAATGGAACACAGACAACACTCTGTTCACTGAGGTCGCTGTGCAGGATCAGCTGTTGGAGGGCCTCAAGCTGTCGCTGGAGGGCAACTTTGCACCACAGTCGGGCAACAAGAACGGCAAGTTCAAGGTTTCATACGGTCATGAGAATGTCAAGGCCGATTCGGATGTCAACATTGACCTGAAGGGTCCCTTGATCAACGCATCTGCTGTGCTGGGCTACCAGGGCTGGTTGGCTGGCTATCAAACTGCCTTCGATACACAACAATCCAAGTTGACCACCAACAACTTTGCTCTCGGCTACGCCACCAAGGACTTTGTCCTGCACACAGCCGTGTAAGTAGAAATTAGTCGATTTCTTTTTTCAAACTATTTTATATTTGGATATATCGCCTCGGTTAATAGGAATGACGGCCAGGAGTTCAGCGGTTCAATCTTCCAACGGACTTCCGATAAGTTGGATGTGGGTGTTCAGCTGTCGTGGGCCACCGGCACCAGCAACACCAAGTTCTCTATTGGCGCCAAATATCAATTGGACGACGATGCAAGCGTGCGCGCCAAGGTCAACAATGCCAGCCAGGTGGGCTTGGGCTATCAACAGAAGTTGCGCGATGGCATCACCTTGACCCTGTCCACGCTTGTCGATGGCAAGAACTTCAATGCCGGTGGACACAAGATTGGCGTTGGCCTCGAATTGGAAGCCTAAGTTAGTTCAAGATGAAAAGCTGAATGCGCTGCCAGCACTTTGCATACAGTAATAATCACAACAACAATAGTAACATCAGTAACATTACAACAGCAACAAGAGAAACAAATTAAAAGTGTAACAACAATAAAACACAGAAAAAAAAAACAACAAATTACACTACACGAATCTTCATGTTTAGCAAAGCATTTGCCAACATTTGCTGCGGCCCCGGATCAGATTGTAGTCCGTTCGATCGTTGGACATAGTCTCGTTTAGTGCATAGCTAAGTACATATATTTATTGTTGGCAAACAGTGAAATACATAATTTACCTATTAAAAAACAACAACAAAAAGTGTGAAAAAAGCTCGGCATTATTTCTGCACAGAGAGTGAGTAATGAACAGCACCAGATCGAATGAAAGCAACCTTTGTCAAATAAATACAATAACACTAGTAGTGTGCATTTAAAACTAAAATACTTTATTTTCTAATGCGATTATAGCTATAACCTGTCTGCCTATCGGCGATATCGAAAGCTGTTATCGATGCTTGCTGGCTTGCTCAGTCAGTACTCAATTCCGTTGTTTGTGGGCGGGAATAGAGACTCAGCCGTTTAAGGTTTGATTGTTTTCACTGAGCTTTCAAAGTTGTGAAAATTGTATTTCTTTAGATGGGTAAATATTAGTATAAACGTAGCCGTAGCATACGTTGCCTCACAATTCACTTGATTTTATTCTACAACGGCTAAAAATTCTGTGCTCAATCATTTTCGTATTCAAAGAAATTCTGGTGATACAACACAACTGTAAAAAAATTTTGAAACCGTATAATACGCTTGAATTATACAAATTATTTATTTGGCCAAAAATGGCGCCGCCTGTTTATGCTGATTTGGGCAAGCTAGCCCGCGATTTGTTCAAGCGTGGTTATCATCCTGGCCTATGGCAGCTCGACTGCAAAACTATGACTAGCTCCGGCATTGAATTCTTTACGACTGGCTTTGCCAGCCAGGATGCCAGCAAAGTGATGGGCTCTTTGCAAAGCAAATATAATATTGAGGATTATGGGATTACGCTCACCGAACGATGGAACACGGATAATCTACTCTATGGCGAAATTGCGCAAAAAGACAAATTGGTTGAGGGCCTTTTGCTCGCATTGGAGGGCCGTTTTCAACCATCATCAGGGTGGGTATTCTCATAATCCATTGAAAACGGGTTCTAATTACTATCACAAATGTATTGCTTATATAGCGATAAGAGTGGCAAATTTTTGGCAAGATATGCCCAAGACTATTTCAACATACTAGGGAAATGTGATATCAAGAGGGATCCCATAATTGGTCTGTCTTTGGTGGTGGGCCACGAAGGCTTCTTGGCCGGCGCTTCCACTGACGTCGATATAAACGCCGAAAATGTGAATTGGAGTGTTGCGCTGGGCTGGAGCAATGATAAGACGACCCTACATGGCGAACTGTAAGTGCAGAGCAAACAATTTGATTTCATGAATCAAATATATGTCTAATAAAACACTCCTCAACTCTGTTAAAGAATTAATGCTAAAGGCTGGCTGGTCTCGGTGTTCCACAAGGCAACTGATCAAATAGACGCCGCTATTGAGATCGGCCAGCCTGCCTCGCCATTGGAGGGCGATGACTTGCAATTTGGAGATGTGAATGCTGGTATAGGCATGATCTATCGTTTGGAAGGTGATGCGCTAATTCGTGCCAAAATTAACAGTAATGCCGAAGTAGGCCTGGGCTTTCAGCAGAAGTTGCGTGAAGGCATCACCATGTCCATATCGACGGTGCTCAATTGCAAGCAATTCAGCGATGGCGATCACAAATTCGGCGTTGGCCTCTCCTTGGAGTGCTAAGAGCAGTTGTCCATATCGCTATCAAATTTGTTGCTTTCATTGATTTTGTGATTCTGTTGTTAAACGTTCTACACCTGTTAGTATTTGTGTCCTGCCTAAAAAAAAATTGTATTCGTACATAAAGGTGTGAAATTTGAAATAAATAAATTCACATCTTAATATTTTGTGGATTACTACTAATATAGAAAATTGAACAATTAAAGAAATTATAAAATACACAAATCTATATTTAACTTAAAATATATTTGGTGACTCTAGCTTCAACTACATAGAGATAATGGACAGGGCTGAATAGACTGACCACGCCTTCTGCGTGTTTCATATATTTTAACAGATCCATTGTGCTCTGATTTCTCATTTTCAATGGGTTCAGGGTATTAACAAAGAAATTAATATGAAGTGAGTAAAAAGTTTACTAAAGGTTATGTAGCTGAAAAATAAATCTTTTAATTAGTCGAGTCGTCTTTGCTACATTTGTATATATTAATTTGCAATTTAAGCTTTGACAGCAATAATTAATGTCAATATTATTAAAATACTGTCCTATAACTAGAGGAACTAAAGAAGAATAGATGTGTTCTTTAGTAACTACAAGAAATAAAAATATATTTATATAAAGGACAAAAATTATGTGTAAACTTTATGTTCAATAAAATATTTGTTATGCTTTCTCTTTGTTGTAAAATGATTTGAAAAATATTTCAAAAATAAATGATTCTTTTAAATACACATAAAAATAAGTAAAATTTTAATTTGGCCCTTTTTAAATTTTTAGTGAATTGACGAATTAATTAACAAACATGTCTGTTTTTAACAAAAAGCGATTTATAATAAGAAGAAAAAGGAAAGAGCTTCCAGCACCACCGCCAGAAGAACAGACTCCCAAGGATAGAGCCAAAGATCTCTATGAGGAGATTATACCTGGGCCCGTTCTTCCAGACGAAATGCCAACATATTTTCACATCGGTGTCCTGGCGAAGGAGTGCTTAGTGAGCGGTTATAAGATCGGTGCTTGGCATTTCGATTGCACCACGGACCTTGGAGACAATCTAGCCCTGTATAGCTTTGGCACCGGCAAACCAGAGTTCAAAAACGTTTTCGGCGGCGTGGGAGCCCGCGAGCATCTGGGGAACCTCAGCCTGACACAGGTCTGGATGACTGATGGCCTCGTCGGCATGGCAGGTTTGGAGAATGAGCTGTTTGGTGGGACGATAAATACATTGCTACGAGCGGCATATGACCAGCACGATAGGTAAGCAGAGCGAGGTAGTCAAATATACATACAGATATACATGTTCCTCGTAATTTAAAAGAAAGGAATTATAGATCAAAAAGTTTAATTCATAATTCAACTAAAATTTCTTCCTTATGTTATTTTAATTTAGATCTGGTGTCAAAGTAGAGCTCCACTCCGGTTACGAGGTCGCCCCATTTAGGTTTCATATGATTATACCAATTCTGAGGGAACCTAAACTAATGGGCTACTTGCTTTTAAGGCCATTCAAACAATATTTATTGGCATATCGCGCGGTCTACGATATTGAAAATAAAGGCTTTGACAAACATGCTATCGGCCTGGGCTTCAACAATGGCAGCACCGAATGGAGTCTTAAGCTGTAAGTATTTCGTCTTTCCTGCATTCTACATTCAAATGCAACACAATACGTTTAATGCTATGCGCACCCAGGGAGAATTTCGAGGATCTACGCGGCTCCGTATTCCAACGTCTGGGCGATCGATTTGCCATTGCCGCCAAGGTGAATTGTTATAAATCGGAGGAGAAGCAGTATGCCATTGGTGCACAGGCTAGATTATTCGAGAATGTCATCATCAAGGCGAAATACCGGCATGATGGCTTCTTCAGTATGGTCTATCAACAGACTCTGAACGATAACATAGCGATCATGTACCACTTTGGCTTCGCTATCAATGATCCTTTTAAAGGCGATCATAAATTTGGTCTTTCGTGGAGTATGAGGGCGTAACTTTTAAAACATTTGTTAATAAAATACATTCTGGAAAAGATATTTTGCGTATTATCTTTTGGTTTTACTTAATTTCTTAGCGGATTTAATTGGGTTTTAATTTAATAGGGAATGCGCTCTTGATCTTGGACTTGAATAAGTTTTCTTTCTATAGCCTATCTTTGATTAAAACTTCATATTTATAATGTTAACTTAAAATGAAATAAAATTAATTAAATTATTTATCCAAATTTTATTTTTCATATTTATAATTTTTAAATTCGCGGTAAATTATTTTTTTAATATAAAATATGTCTGTCTTCAAAAAACGTAGATTGACTGCATGGCAAAAGAAAAAAAATCGACAAGCCCCTGCAGAATCAGCTCCAGCTCCAGCTCCAGAACCAGATTCAGCAGATGCTGCTCAAGAGCCCCATGAGGCGGAATATGAGATAATACCGCCAGTACCGCTGAAAGGCCAAGTGCCGACATTTTTCCATATCGGCCGATGGGCCAAGGATTGCTTAATCACGGGCTACAGGATTGGTGTGTGGCACATCGATTGCACTACCAGAGTTATGGATGAGTTGTACATGTACAGTTTTGGCACCGCTAAGCCTGATGTGAAAAGTATTTCCGGTGGCGTGGGATTCAAGGAGAAGCTTGGACTCCTCACCATGTCGCAGGCTTGGCTGACAAATGAACTTTTTTCTTCGATTGGTGTACAGAAAAAAACGGACAGCATCGGTGGAGAGGCCATATTGCGAGCCCTATACAATCGTGCAGAGTAAGTAGAAGGAGGAATATATTATATCTATATAAAAGAGATTCTATATGGAATCTTAAAATCGTATACATTTTTAGAACTGCCTATAAAATTGACCTCTTGGGTGGCATTGAGCGTTCGCCTGTCAGGTTAGAAGTGATCGCGCCCATTGTCCATGTAACGAAGATCATGGGCTACGCTCTCTGGCAGCCATCCGAGCCTTTGACTTTGAGGAAAAATCATTTGATAAACAGGCATTTGGTGTGGGGTACAACAATAGATCCACGGAACTCGCTCTTAAATTGTAAGCCTTGTGCTCTATTCACATATTGTATTTTAATTCTCAGTTTTAATGTCACTCGCACATAGTGAGGACTTTCAGGATTTGCGTGGCTCTATATTCCAGCGCTTGACCAATCAATGGGCCATTGCAGTAAAGGCCTCGCTCATGCAGTGGGAGAACGTGGAGTATTCGATTGGCTGCCAGTGCATGGTCAACGACAGCGCGCTGATTAAAGCCAAAATGACATCTCACGGGTATTTGGCCTTTGTTTACCAGCAATCCTTTACCGACAGTGTACGGATTATGTACCATTTCGGCTTAGCGCTCGACGATCCAATCAAAAGCAACCATAAATTTGGTATATCATGGAGCATTAATTGTTGATTTCAAGCAAGAAAACAATCAGATTTGATGTAGTTCCATTTCACATGTGGATAGAGTCTAGTGTTTACAGAATTTAACTACAAATTGTTGATTACAACACAACAGAGTTGAGTAGGAAAAACTTGTTGTAATTAAAAGAAAAATGTGGAAATTCGCAAAAGTGACAATAAATATTAATATATATGCATGTAAACTTTTTATAAATATATAGTATATATACTATATCGCTAATTATTATAATTTTTGTTATTTACCAAAAATTCATTCATTTGCTTCATTTACAGGTGATCTTGCGATCTTTGTCTGTGCTATTTTAGGCTATTTCTAAGATCAATTAGAGCTATTATACCACTACTAACTAAAAAAAAAAAACAATATTTCGTAGTATGTAGTTTTCGGAATCTTAAAAAAGTGTGCTTTGAATTTTTGATAAACAAAAACTTTTGGCTGTGTATGGGATAAAATCAAAAGTTTCTTTATTTTGGATATTTTTAATTAAAATTCACTGTTTTTAATTGATCAAAATGTCTAATTCCAAATGGCAAGCACGTCGGGATAAAATCAGAGAGTCATTTGGCTTGCCCAAATTTAGCAGAGACAGTGAAGAATCACAACAGCCAGAATCGAGATCAGAGAATCGGTCAGAGCACAGTACGACCGGCCCCACACAGTCTGATCCAGATATGGAGACGGAATTGGGACCGTATTATTTAGATGGAGACATGCCGAGTTATAACTTTATTGGTAAATTGGCCAGACAATGTTTGGTAAATGGTTATAAATTGGGCACTTGGCGTTTCGACTGCACTTCTGGGTTGGGCGACGATTACAAATTGTATAGTTTTGGGGCTGGAAAACCCGATTCTAAAGCTGTTGTGGGAGGTATTGAATTTAGCGAACAGTTTGGTATGTTCCATTTGTCGCAGGCGTTCAGAACCGACGGCTTATTTGGTACACTCGGTATGCGTAGTGAAATTTTTGGCGGTTTGGGGCTGTCTATGCTTCGGGCGATTTACAATCACGACGAGGAGAACAAGTAAGTAAATAAGTCAATGTAATCAATTAAAGAAATAATTACTATTTGTACTTCATATAATTATGGGTTAGAGACGATAGGCTGACGCTTGAGGTGCAGGCCGCTTTAGAGTTTGATCCATTCAAGATTGAACTGATCGCTCCACTTATAAATGGTTCGCTGGTGTCGGCCTATACCTATTATGAGCATCCGTCCGAAATATTTATATGTTCCGTGGGAGCGGTTGTCGATGTTCCCAAATTGGAGGTGAATTGGCATGAATTCGGTGTGGGGATTCGAAGTGAACAAGATTACACTGAAATCGGTCTAAAGCTGTAAGCCTTATTTCAGAGCTTTAATTTTATCCGTCTATAAAATGTGCTTACGCAGAGAGAACTTCAAGAATATTAAAGGATCTATATTGCAGCGCATAAGCGAGAACATTGTGCTTGCTGTGATGGCCAGAATGACTGAATGGGAGAATCTGAAAGTTACCATAGGCGGTCAGTACGAGATAGATGATGAAAGAATCATTAAAGCGAGAATATGCAGTACTGGTTATATGGGAATAGTTTACCAAGCCGAGCTTACCGAGAATATCCAATTCATGACTCACGTCGGATTTAACGTGAAGCACCCTGTTGATGGAAATCATACATTTGGTGTGGCATGTAATTTAAGTTGCTAATGGGAAACATTTTCAATTTTAATATTAATTTACAAACGGGTAAAATTGTAAACAAGAAGGTTGAGGTCTGGATTAATTTCTGGCTAGATTTTCCTTGCCCCGTTCGTTCTTCTGCTGCTGGAGTTGTGCATTCCGCATTGCCATTCCCTCCTTCACCCAAGGATTCGTCATAACTTCTACCAGGCTGATGCGGTTCTCACAACGTATGAGCTAATTTAAAAATATGTAAAATACATGTATGGCATTATTAGGGATTATTATAGTTACAACTGTTTGTAGAAGTTTATATGTTGGCATTGTTGTTGCCAAAAATGTAATATAGGTATTAAAAATGATTAAAATGTAAGCATTATCATATTAACCACCAACTAAATAAAGCACAAATCAACTTACTCCCGAAATAAATTCCTTTGCGCCGGGTGACATATGCGATGGATAATGCATGTCCAGGTGTTTTATTTTTTTGTATGTTATTTCCGAGTTGTTGGACTCAAAGGGTGGATTGCCCACCAAAAATTCGTAACACAATATTCCCAAGCACCACTGATCCACGCTTGCATCATAGTACTCCCCTTTGACCATTTCAGGCGGCAGATAGTCTAAGGTTCCACACAATGTTTTGCGCTTGTTATGGGGCGTGTGCGCAGACCAGCCAAAGTCCGCCAGCTTTAAATCATCTGAGCTTGTCAACAGAATGTTCTCTGGTTTTAGATCGCGATGTATAACATTATTGAGATGACAATAGTTGAGTGCATTGGCCACCTGATAAGTGTACTTGGCTGATCGTGGCTCATCGAAGCGATGATTCGGCGCGTTGCGCAAGTGCTTGAACAGTTCACCTTCAGAGGCGATTTCCAGTGCTAAATAAATGCGAGATTCGTCATGGAACCAGGTTAGCAGGCGCAATATATTGGGGTGTTTGAGGCGCGATTGTATTTCAATTTCGCGCAGCACCTGGCGCTGCACGTTGCCCTTGCGTAGTTCCTCCTTAAACATCACTTTCATGGCCACCATAAAGTGAGAATGCCTCTCGCGTGCTAAGTAGACGCGCCCGAATTTACCGCGGCCCAAGGGTGCGCCCATTTCGAAATCTCGCGAAGTCCATTGATATCTGTGGTAGTATTTCACATAACAAAACATATCATATTTGGCTTGTAAAAAACATACGGTTTGCCATAGGCATCATGCGACATCATTTTGAGGCACATTTGTTTGATGGGTTCTTGGTGCTCTTCTGGCACATTTTTTAATAAATGTGGCAAATGATCTCGAGTTGCGTGCTTTGTTCGTGTAAATGCCATCGTTTGAAAATTATTAATTTACAAATGCAAAATAAATATTTGTCTCTTTTGTGTTTTCAATCTAGCGTCACTGATATTTGCGCTTTTTTCGAATGCCAATTGCAATTACGATACTACTCGCTGCATATGCAAGTTTGTACTCGATATATTGTCGATCGAAACCGCAGTGTGCCACAAGCGATCATCGAAGACATTTTTCAGGGATTCATCGGTTGAGCGTTAAATTTAAATTAGAACCAAACAGAATTAGGCAATTTTCATAATATATTCTTACATATTAATAAATATAAAAAAGTGTTATTTCAATATTAATTTAAAGTTTGATTTTAATATAGTTACATTGAGACAGAAACATTTAATAATACATGTATTTCATTTTAAATTCTAATTTACATACAGGATTACAGCGCTTAGAATAAAATTTAAAATTACAATTTGTATATTGAATTAAAAAAATCATATCTAAAATGTGACCGATTGGAATGTAGGATATTACGGGCTACCTAATTTCTGGCTTGATTTTCCTTGCCCCGCTCGTTCCTTAGCTGTTGGAGCTGTGCAGCTCGGATTGCCATTCCCTCCTTCACCCAAGGATTTGTCATAACATCTACAAGACTAATGCGGCCCTCGCGACGGATAAGCTGATTTAAGAAGTAAAAAAACACCAATTATTGTATTTAAGGGGTAAGGAAAAATAAAATGCGGTTTCATATTCATCAAAGTATTGACTTACTCCTGAAATAAGTTCCTTTGCGCCCGGCGACAGATGCGATGGATAATGCATGTCCAAACGTTTGATTCTAGCCTGCGTGTTCTCAGAGGTGCTAGATTCAAAGGGTGGACTACCCACTAGGAACTCAAAGCACAGTATGCCCAAGCACCATTGATCGACGCTGTCATCATAGGAGTGTCCACTAACCATTTCGGGCGGCAAATAATCCAATGTGCCACACATCGTTTTTCGCTTGTTGTTTGGTGTATGAGCGGACCAGCCAAAGTCTGCTAACTTAAGATCATCGGTGCTTGTCAACAGAATGTTCTCTGGTTTTAGATCGCGATGTATAACATTATTGAGATGACAATAGTTGAGTGCATTGGCCACCTGATAAGTGTACTTGGCTGATCGTGGCTCATCGAAGCGATGATTCGGCGCGTTGCGCAAGTGCTTGAACAGTTCACCTTCAGAGGCGATTTCCAGTGCTAAATAAATGCGAGATTCGTCATGGAACCAGGTTAGCAGGCGCAATATATTGGGGTGTTTGAGGCGCGATTGTATTTCAATTTCGCGCAGCACCTGGCGCTGCACGTTGCCCTTGCGTAGCTCCTCCTTAAACATCACTTTCATAGCGACCATAAAGTGAGAATGCCGCTCGCGTGCTAAGTAGACGCGTCCGAATTTGCCGCGTCCCAAGGGTGCTCCTAAGTCGAAGTCTCGAGAAGTCCATTGGTAGCTGTGGTGGAACATCAACTTAACATAAACATCTATTTTGCCTTAAGGAATACTTACGGTTTGCCATAGGCATCATGGGACATCATTTTGAGGCACATTTGTTTGATGGGTTCTTGATGTTCCTCAGGTACATTTTTTAACAAATGTGGCAAATGGTCTCGTGTTGCGTGCTTTGTTCGTGTAAAGGCCATAATTAACAAATTGTTTACGCAAATACCACTATAAGTATTGTATACGGTTTCGGAAATTACAGCTATTTGCGCTTTTTTCGAAAATTAGTATTTTTTCGATACTACTAGCAGCAGGAACATTTCGATATATATTCGATCATTATTCTTGTCAACTTTGCAGCTGTGGTATCGTCATTAAACTTCATCGATGTTTTTGTCTGTCTTTGTCAGAAAAAAAAGAGCACACATTGTGTAGACGTGATTTAACAATTCTAATTTTTGTGTGTTCGACAGCTGAAAATATTTTTTTCTTCTATGTGTAGCAATCATTTAAGTTTTGCGCGTTAGTTTATGCAAGTGTAATTATAAATTCCATCATTTTTGAGGCAATTGTACAACTGCAATTATATAGGCCACTGGAAGATTCTTGGGTAAGCAAAAACAAAATGGCGTATACGCTCACACATGCCTTTACACATACACATTTGAACACATGCTCAGATGTTTTACAATACATATTCCTAAATTGGGTTTATCACATTCTCTTGAATTTTTGAATTTTTTATTTTGCTACGAAAAAGGGTGCGGCGCACAGTTTGATTTAAAGGTAAGTTCGAAAAGGTTAAAGTGCTCAAACATAATACGTAAATACCATACGTAACGGTACGAAAAAATGTCTGATGCGATGAGCGCACCGTCGCCGTTAATACCCCAGCTGCAAGAGATGCAGCAGCAGCAACAACAACAGCAACAACAACCAAACGCCACCTCTGCCAACGCGCAGCAATGGAACAACTACGCATGGTGGCATCATCATGGTGGCAATGCAGCCGCCTATCAACAACAATATCAACAATACTATCAATATTATATGCGTTATCAGCAGCAGCAGCAACAACAACAACAGCAGCAACAGGTAACATCGACCATTAGTTCGTCGAATGCGCCGCCTGGGTTTAGTAATGCTCTGGCGGCACCTCCGTTACCTACGGCACCACCACCGCCACCACCACCTCCTGCTCAGTCAGGTAATAAAAATCAGCAGCAGCAACAACAACAACAACAACAGCAGCAGCAGCAGAAAAATTTTGGTGGCATACGCTTCAACTTGAATTTGAATCAAAAACGTTTGGCAAATGCACCAAATCCACTGCAGCAGCAGCAACAACATCAGCAGCAGCAACAACAACAGCAACATCAACAACATGCAATGCAGCAGCTTAATCAATATAATAACATGAACAATAATTCCAACAAAAAGAAGCGCAAGCGCAATAATAAAAACAACAATAACAATAACATGAACAACAATATAAACATGAACAAACAACAACAACAACAGCAACAGCATAGTGGTTATGAAGCGTCCCATCCTGTCTTTCCGGGTATTTCTGTAAATCCATTCGCCACACCAATCGTGCCGCCGACGCCAGACTTAAGCAAGCCACCACCCCCTTTGCCCTTAATACCAACACCATTAGCAGCAGCAACACCAGTTGTTGCTCCACAACAACAACAGCAGCAGCAGCAGCAATCGCCGTTAGCGGCTATGGAGGCTCAACAACCAAAGAAGCAGCAGCAGCAGCAGCAACAGCCACAGCAGACACCAGCTGGAGCATCATTTAAACGTCCCAATAGTTGCTTTCAGATGGCTTCGAATGATTCGTGGCCAGATTCGTTGAATCAGTATGTGGCGCGTTGCTATTCGAAGTGCACCACCGACTTGGACAAGGATCAAATTGATATATGTCTGAAGGGTAAAATTATTGCCGCTGCCAATCGCAATGAACTCTGGACACGTGATTGGGATAATGAGCCCATGCCCACAGTGCATAGCGAGCGCGATGCCATCGATGTGGTGCTCAGTAATGTGACGCCTGCGCAGCCGCAGCGCAGTAATTACTTTAACAAAAAACACCTGCAGCAGCAGCAGCAGCCGCAGCAGCAATCACAGTCACAGTCACAATCGCACCAAACACCACAAAAGCCCGCTCAAAAGACACAAAATGTGAATCACTTTAAGCAGAAGGCGAATGCCTTTAATAAATTTGCAAATGGCAACCACGGACACAACCAACAGCAGACGACGCGCTATTCCAAGAGTCGCTCTCGGTAAGTAATATACATTTAAAACTTTCAATTCATGAATTTAATTTTAATTGGGTATTAATCATATATATTGCAGTTCGCCCACATCATCCACTTCTTCGACATCGAAATATAATAATCGGAAACGTTACTCGCGCTCTCCACGTTCTCGTTCTCGTTCTCGTTCCCGTTCTCGTTCCCGTTCCCGTTCCCGTTCTCATTCGCGTTCGCGTAGCAGCAGTGCCGGCAGTCCACCAGCACGCAAGGTGCTCCGCAAGACAGGCTCGAATGATTCGTTGAGCAGCGATTTTATACCCATCAATTCGAATATGTCCAGAAAACAGCAGAAAATGCTAATGAAGAGGAACAAGCGTGCCGCGGCAGCTGCCGCTGCCGCCGTTGCAGGGAAAAAGAAGACGCCGCATTTCTATGCAACGCATTCGTCGTCGGTTGGCGGTGCTGTTGATGATGACACAGCGCGCTTGCAACAGCGTGCGGCACGTTTCTCACAGTCGAGCGGTGGCTCGGCTAAGAAATCTGTCGTCGCAATTGCAAGCTCACCGTTTGGTCTCACCACGGCCAAGCACAAGAAGAAATTGCAGTCCTTGGCGGCAGCATCTCGCTCAACGTCGGCCATGTTCTACGAGGATGATGCTGGTGCGGGAGCTGCAGGCTTAGATTTACTCGATTTGCATATTGTAGGCACATGTAGGGATTTAGAGAAGTCTTTCTTGCGTTTGACCAAAGCGCCTTCAGCATTCGAAGTGCGCCCCGTTGAGGTGCTCACCCACTCGTTGGCCAATGTGAAGAGCAAATGGCGTGCCAACCAGGATTATCATTATGCGTGTGATCAGTTGAAATCCATACGCCAAGATCTCACTGTAAGACTGTAACAGTTAGTTCATAATTTGCTTCAATACTAATTTATTTGCTCTACAGGTCCAAGGTATTCGCGATAAATTCACCGTTGAGGTATATGAGACGCATGCGCGCATTGCCATGGAGAAGGGTGACCACGAAGAGTTTAATCAGTGTCAGACACAGTTAAAGATGCTCTACTTGGAATTGGGCAACAGCAGCAATTCGCTCGAGTTCACAGCCTATCGCATTATCTATTACATCTTCACGAAAAATACCTTGGGTAAAGCCTTATACTTTATACTTATACGTTTCGTTTGTCAATGAATCATCTTTTGAATGTTATGACGCATGACATACGACAGATGTTTCATCTTAGTGGTGTATGATTAATACTAATGTATCAATTAGATAATTACCCGTAATAATTATGTACATTCTTATATATTCTATTATTTCCTTTTTTATAGACATTACAACGGTGTTGCGTTCTATAACAGCTGATCAGCGCGAGAATCCGGCCATTGCACATGCTCTAGATTTTCGTTCCGCTTGGTCACTCGGAAACTACTGCAAACTCTTTGAGCTGTATAAAAAGGCACCGCTCATGTCTGGCCATATGATTGAATGGTTTTTGGAGCGCGAGCGCAAGGCAGCACTGCGCGTAATTATTAAATCGTAAGTGAAAGCATCATAATTAATATAATATTTTTGTCTAAAACTTATTTTTTCCATTGCTTGCAGCTATCGTCCCAACATTAGTGTCGAATATGTGTCAAATCTGTTGGCCTTTAATAGCACTGAGAAGTGCAAGGAATGGTTAGACACATTCAGTTTGCCATATGCCGCAGATGGTGCTCAAATTGATTGCAAAAATGCAGCTGCGATTGCCATTTGAAGCCTCTGAGATAGTCTATTAGGCCTTCTTCTGAGTTAAACTTCAATCAGTAGTGGAGTCGTGGAGCGCTGTGGCTAGGGCGCCACTCAGCGATCACTCCATTAAAAACAAGACACAACAAATCAAGCAGCCATCCGTTTGAAAACTGTTCGGCAGTTAATAAGCAGAATTCGTGTTTTTCGCGGAACTGATGCTGTTACATCTATCTCTTTCTCTACACTCTATCTCTCTTCAGCCTGTCCCCTTTCGCCCATTGTATATATTTGATTTCCAAACTGCGCGTGCCCCTACGTTCAATTTAGGAAGTGTTTAATTGTATATAGATTTTATGAAAGGAGTAGTTATCTAAAGGAATATTTTTATAAATATTCAGCTCGGTCCCTCCCCCATCCAAATGTATCTCAGTTCAGGTATCCCGCTTCTCTTTAGCTCTGTCTTTATCAAATTGTACACACCCAACACAGTGTCGATTCACATTCTAATGGATTTGCAATGAACTTATCATCTGCAAACGTCTCATCAAGGTTCTACAACGTCCAGTCACAATACCCAATTCGGCTGAACACTGTGGAGCACTTTGAATCATTTGGATTATCTACTGATCTGTGCGTGGCAGCATCATGGAACTCCGCGTCGGTTTTATTGCGCTTTAGGTGAATGCTGAACTACTTATGCTGGAAATGCTCAAAGTCAACGGGACTCGGCAATCAGCGCTACATGACAGCAGGAATCGAAAGGAATTTCTATGATCGTAGCCTAGATATCAATTCCCAATGCAGAGGATCGGAGATCGAAGCAATGGATGCTATTCGTCTTAAAATGGATTATTTTGACGATCGGCGTTGGACCATTTCAATTGACAGTCCACTGGAGGGCGTGCTCGGAAAACTCTGACTGTTATCCGGATTTCGTCATCTGTTGCAATGCTATGCATTGAGTTGGCGAGCTGCGCTGGACAGTCCAGTCAGAGGGACGACCATTTCGCGCCTGACTGCAAATCTCGTCAACATCCATTTTAAATTTCACTGTAGCAATGTGTTGGTTGCTATAAGTGGAAGGCATCTGCGGAACATCTTTTCAGGTTTTAGGAGTGCCACCTAGACAAGTAGAAACAACTAAACAAATTCATAATCAAATCAAAGTCATAAAAACCCATAATAACATCATGGAAACAAAGACTAAAATGAAATATTTCAAGAGACGGCCTAAAGTGAAAGTGCAAGCAAAATTTAAGTGTGAACTCCACTTATCTCGAAACTGAACTGAACTGAACAAATTGTATAATACACAACAAGCGATTAACCACAATATTAACAAAAAGATAAAACTCATAATTCACACAACAAACAAAACATTAAAATATAAATGGCCGCAAGGTTCGCCGATATTTTATTAATTTTTTTTCTTTTTGATTTTTTTTTTTTTAAATTTGGTTTTACAATTTTATCGTATTCTAAAGAAAATTAGTTTTAAGATCTAGTTTTAAGCCTGTTATTTGTTTAATTTATTGAACAGCTTATACTAATGTCTTGTCTCTCTATTGTATACCTGTATATATATATATGTATATATACAACAACATCGTCAACTTCAACATCGACATCATCCAAACTACAAAATCATCTTCATCAACAAAACAACAACAACCGCAACTGCACTGCAAGGGGTCAAGCCATACGAAACATCAAAGCCGAGCAAGCAATAGAGGAAAGTCCTTTCAACTGACAGTGGAAGATCCGTTCAACCTATGTCCAGCTATCTCACGGCGGAGCGCACAGTCTATCACCACGTCGAGCCTCAGTAATCATCGCAACTGTTCGGGACTTTTGTAAGCTCTTCCAATTTTAATCTGTCGATATAAGAACAAAATAGAAAAGATAACAAATTTAAAATATTTATATTATGTGAGAGTGGATATAACAAATTTATAAATAGCAATTAATTGGCTATATTAGATAATTTGTTTATGTGTGGGGGCATGTATAGGGTATATTTATATTTATTCATCTAGTTTAGGTTAGTTTTAAGCACAACTTTTTTGTTGTTCACTTATGCTAAGGTTAATTGTTGTAGTTCTTTTTAATTTTGATGAATTTTGAAAAAATCAAATTGAAATCAACTGAGAATTCGACGCATTTTTCAGCTGAGAATTTGCGAGAAATGCGTCTGCGTGGCATGCAAAAAGTGAAACATAAATCCCGCTTTTTAAATAATAATAATAATAATAATAATAATAATAAAACAAAAACAAAACAATTCAATTGCGTTTTATTGCAAAACAGATTACTTCTTAGGCACCTGTTGCAGCTCTTTCGAAATAACATGTTGAAGACTCTCCACCTGTTGCTTGCGCCGCCGTCAAAACAACTATTCCAGTGTAGAGCTTTAGCCGAGTCACTAACCATTGTTGATTTTCCCATTTGTGCGCTAAGCTTTCACCAACGGTGAACGGATGCTGCCTGGTTGTTGACTCTGAAGACGACCGTGTGACGGCTCGAAAGGAAGCGACTACTATTTAAGGATGCTGCGTTGCTGCCTTAGCTTCAGTTACCGCGCGGCGCTTGAGTTCGTTAGATCGAGCTGAGAACCTAGAAAATAAAATCAAATAAATATGTGGACCAAGCTGATAATCAAATGATGTAGATTAACACTTAATATTGTGAGTGCAGTGTATGAAAATTCAGACAAATAATTAACAACTAAAAAATGTTCTAAAATTATAATATAAAAATGTATAAATAAAAACCAATCAAAATACCCAGCATAAATATATTTACTAATATCAATAAACATGCAAAGAATTTAAGTAATTTTGTAACTTTAGCTGTGCGTGAAAATTAAGAGTTAAACGAGTATTCTTAATATAAATTAGGAAGGTAAATAGAAATGTATTTTCTAAATCATTGACGACACATAGTAACATCATTTTTGAAGTGAATATTTTCATTTATTTTTTTAGATTTTGTACAATTTTGCTTGTGCTCAAATTAAAAAAAAAAAATACATAAATAAATAAAAAATATAATAATAAACAAATTGAAAAATAAAACTTTCGTGTATTGTAAAGTATTTTTCTTTCATTTTACTACTTATTTATTTATTTTATGAATATTTATATTTTTGCAATAAAAAATTTGTCACTTAAACAAATTATCAATTCATACATTTATTTAAAAATAAAAAACCATAAAAATACAAAACAATGCTTAATGAAGTATACAAATTTTAAATAAATTGAAGTACATTAAAATAGTATTTTACTTTAGTTTAAGTAAATGAATGATCAGAAATAGATAAAAACAAATAATTATTTTGATAAGTAAACAATGAGTAAATTAAAAACAAAAGTGACAAAATATCTCAACAGACTGGTTACCAAATTACTATAAATAATTTTGAATTTTACTATAATAAAATTCAATAGCAATTTTATTGTATGATATTCAAGTGCTTCTACATGGCAATCAAGGCTATAAATTAATTAGTAATAATTGAGTACTTATTGTCGTAATAATTATTGCGCAATAATATTCAGTTGAATTCAGTGCAAATAATTCTGAAAGAGCCATTGATTAATGTGCCCACTGCCAATTAAATGAGTCCCAAATTGAAATCGAATTTGTCTAGACCTCATTCAAAAGGCCTACGCCTAAGCCGTACACAAATAATGGACAATTGATTTCATTTACTTTTTAATGCCATAATAATATTAATTGCGTTAGCTATAAATAAATCATTTATAATAATGTCGAGCAGCCACTTAACTGTTGGCAATGGCAAAATTATTGTCAACAAAAACACTTAGCAAAGAGTTGCAGCTTGAATTAATTATAAACACAATTAACTTTGAGTCGAGTGGCGTCGAGTCAACTTTTCGTAACTTAATTTTTCCCTCGCCCATTCAATGACATTGAATAAATTGAAAAACAATTAGCACATATTACATTACTTTTTTTTCTTAATGGAGAACTCAGCAAAGTTTGCTCCAGTTGCTGCCTTTTGCTTTCACATTGTTGGCTTTGTCTTCCCATGTGTGTGTGTGTGTGTGTGTGCGTGTGTGTGCACCTTTCTATGCCGCTCTCATGCTGTCGTTTATTATTAACATACGCTTGCGTCGCTTTCAAATTAAAAATGCTTTCCCTCAGTGCCACTTGCGCCTTAAACTTTAAATGAAAAATAGTTTTGAGCTCAGATTGCACTGGGAGCTGCTGACGACAGCTTCTTTAAATTAACTGTCAGAGCATTTCTTTTGCCTATTGCCTTCCGCAGACGAGCAAGCAAATCATGATAAGCATTACAGCCACAATTTCATTCATTATTGTCGGCCAACATAAATATTTGCCTATAGTTTATTTGGCAAATATTATTTTAGCATGTGTAAAACCAAAATGCGGTCGGCATTTGACTTTATTCAATTCGTGTGTCGCCTCAAATTGCCAATCAGCATAAACTGTGCTTAGAGTTGACTAGGTAAATATATGAGCAATTAAATTTAAATAATGTGAAGCCCGACTCCAAGATGTTTGCACAAGGTAAAGTATAGCAAATCTTGAAGGCAATTTAACCAATTATTAATTAATTGTAAAGTATTGGCAGGGATCGTTTAACTGGTTATACATACGTAAAATAAATATTTGTAAAAATTATTTTAAATTTATTTATTAATTATGTTTGAAATTGTATTTGTTTATATTTGAATTCATATCAAATTTTAACTTAAATGTGTTAATCTTACTATTATTTGCTATATTTAATTATTGTAAAATAAAATATAGCAAAGAATGAAATAAATTGAAAAATTTAAAATAAATTTAGTTCTATATAACTTAAATTATAAATTAAAACAAATTTTATTTTCTTAAAATTTATCAATGTATAAATTACATTTACTGAAAATTCGACTTATATTAATCTAATTAAAAATTATAAATTAATTTAATTAAAAATTCTATTAGCTCAGCTGTTTTCATAAGATATATATATATTTTTTTTTTTAAATAATTTATGTATATATTATTCATATGCTTCAAATATTTCCTGGAAATATTTAAGATTTTCCCTGTTAGATATTCATTGAATGTTTTATTTATTTGTATATATGCACGAATGTGCATACATATGCATATATTATATATACATACATATTTTTTAAAATTTAACATATAATTATATTCTAAAGTACAGTTTTATTTCAATATTATTTTAATTGAAATAAACAAACATGTTTTCTTCTCATACGCAAAGCTGAGCTCTGCTTTACTCAATTAATGAGACTCAAGTGTTTTCGCTTAATGTCGTTCCCAAATGGGTTATCCCTTTTATGATTAACTTTCATGCATTATTTAGCGCCCACTTTATAGATTACTACATGATACAAGTTGGGCATTGGCTTGTGTAAAGCTCCCATTTGATGTTCTCTCGTAATTTATGCCACATTCATGCCGTGGCCCGGCTCAAAGTCGAGTGCGCCCCATGCTTGGGGGGGGGGGCATAATGAATGCTTTGAGTCAGCTTTTACATATCAATTTCAAATAACAATATATAAATATTGACAGGGGCCAGGCAGGCAAAACAGGCGCAGCTGCGACTGACATGATCCAAGAATGCGTAGCCCAAACAAAGTGTGAATATTTATTTTGTATAACATACTCCCACATTTCGTTTTTATTTTCCTTATGCTCTTTACCAGCAGCAAGTACGCATACTTAATGCTGTTTGTAAATAACAGGAGCTGCCTGCCTGCCCGCCTGCCTGGCTGGCTGACTGGCTGGCCGCCTTCAAAGGCTGAACCTTTTGCACGCCATATCCTTTCATATGCTAATCCCGCCGAGAGCAGCGCCAGCTGTGAAGCGGATTACTCAGTTAGTCAGTTTAGAGTCGCCCGGACTGCGTTTACCTTGCCGAACCACAGGCAAAGGCTAGACTATATATAATATATGCATATAGTAAGTAGTATAGAGAGAGAGAGAGAGCTAGTCCTACTCAACGTCCAAATTGTAATTTCATTATTTATTTTCAGACGTCCGTCGCACTTCATATGTGTAAATTTTATTATGCCTACTTTTTTTTTATGTTTACAATTTCTGTATTTGCATAAGAAGAAAAATGAGCTGAAAACGATCTGTGGACTGAGTTATACTTTTGACAGGCTTGCATTAAGATACATGTACATGGCTGTGTGTCTGTGTGTGTCTGTGTTATGGCTGACCCGCCCGCAAAAGTATGCTACAGTTTTTTTTAAACCAACTGCTTTCGCTGCTTGGCTCTGGCCCAAACATTTAAATGGGTTTTCTTAACAGATTTTGTACTTTTCTTTCTGCTTATTTGCATTGCTGGTGTTGAGAATATTTATTTTTTTATTTTTTGGTACATTTTTTTGTCAGCTTTGTCTTTGCTTTTGTGGTACTGCGATTTCTTCTTGTGTTTGTTCCCCTTTTATTTTTTGGTTCAGTGTTGTCATTTGAGATAATATGAAAAGCATTCAGGCTTTGGAGCCTTTGTCCTTTTGTTTTGCCGTCGCCTTTGATTGCACTTGAGTTTATTTTAAAGCAATTGATTGGATTCGAAACGATGATTGCGAAAATCTGGCGGTGTTAAGTGGTTTGGAATACGTGCTGAAGCGTAACTGG
>NW_022045890.1:476254-488301 GCF_001654015.2 Drosophila navojoa
ATTTTTTTTTTTTTGCCTTTTTTTTTTTTTTTTTTTTTTTTTTTTTTTTTTTTTTTTAGTTCAAAAGTTTATCTCAATTTGTTGTACTTATTTTTGTTCATTTCAAGTACATTTTGATGTGAATTTTATATTTTATATTTGAGGCTAAGTTCAAAAAAATGTTCACAGAAATCTAAATTTTTTAGTAAATATTTATTTGTAAACTTATTTTTAATTGAATATAAATTTATTGTATGGACGATTTTTTTTTAATGTAAATTTATTTGTATTTCATTTGTGACTTTATTTAGTTTTAATTTATAATACTATTTTAAACATATTTTTTGACTTGCATTTTGTTAAACTTATTTTATTTATTGAAAAATTAATGTATAAAAATGAAAAGCTAAATTTAAAAGTTAAACTCGGGTATATAATATTGCTTGAATTTTAATTTAACATCTAAAGAAAATTATAAATAAAATAAAATTTTAAATCTTTAATTGCAGAAATGAGCAGTTTTATATATTTTCTTTATTTAATCATAAATTTATAAGGCTATTAGTCAAGAGCAAAAAAAAAAAAAAAAAAAAAAAAAAAAAACCCTAATAAAACTCATATGCTAATTCAATAAAAATTTCATTAGATAATTCTACTCCAATTAAATTCAACTTCTGAATTCAATTTGAATATAATTCCTTCATTAAATTTGTTCTACATAATTTTCTTTAATACTTTGTTTTTTAGCAATGTCACTCATATTTATTATTAAAAAATTAATTACATTTTGCCTTTGGCTTTGCCAAATTAATTTCTTCAATAAGTATTTTGGCTGAATTTGGGTCGCAATTTTGATGACACATATTTCATGGCCGTATTATTAATTGGCATTGCTGGCTCTAGCCGTAATTCGTTTTCATTTTCGTTTTTATTTTATATTTTTTGTTGTTGTTGAATTTCATATTTTGGTAACCATGCCACCAGATGCTTTAAAGCACAAACACACACATATACACACACACACACATGTATACACTCGCACACACGCGACCATTAAGAGTGTGCCGCTTGGGAGCGCCGCCAAATCCGCGCAATTTCCCTTGGCCCATCGCACCGCAGCCCAAACAATAACAATAATTTTGTTATTTCGATATTTCCGAGGAGTGTGTATGAGTGTGAGTGGGTGTGTAGGCATACATATGACATGAGTAAGCTATACTCTATGAAAATGTAAATGGAGCATGATGAATTGGGGGTTGAGCAAGCCAAACAGAGAGGGAGAGTGAGTGAGAGTGAGAGGGAGTAAGAGTGTGTGAGCTGCTTTTCATGTCTCTTAAGTGCTGAAGAAATTTTAATAGTTTCTGCTCACATTTTAGCTGTCCTTGGTCATATTAAAAATGTTGTCAACGAATTTTATACATTATTAAAAATTTCCTTTTCCTGGCCACTTTTTAGGGTATTTCTTTCGTTGTTCTGCCTTAAAAGCCGTTTTGTTTGCTTTTTTTTAAGGATGTAAAGGGGATTTCCGCTTGACAGCTTTGACAACTTACTGTGCAAACACGCATGCAGGCACACACATGCACACACACACATATACGCCATACATGTCTAAATTTATACATCGGTAGAGCTGCTGTTCTTGAAGATGAAATTGAAAATTCATATGAAAGATGTGCAGATTGTTAAAACATATTGACAGCAATATAAATACATACATGCACACATATGTGTGTGTGTGTGTTGGCATATTTGGCAATTCAATAAAGTCTGATAAGCATAAACAGTTAAGAAAATGTCCTGCGGCTGTTTTGAATAGACGCCTTTTGCGACTCCCGTGAATTCATTTTACTTTTGATATTTAATATTTAATTTATTATTCAATATTAGCAAAATAAAATTAATACACGCATAATTGGCTGCGTACTGAGCCGTAGTCTGTTCTTCTCGCTTGTTGATTCATTCATTTTATTTTTATTTTTATTTTTACTTTTTTATTTTTTATTGTATTTTCCCTTCAAGAATGGCCAAAAAGTTGCTTTGGATGGGCTTTCCATTGTGCCAAGGCACTCAGCATAAATCAATTAATATGATTTATTATTGCACTCTGAGATGAGCGTCGTATATTGTATTAGCCACGCGTCGGATTTTCCTTTTTGGCTAATGCATATATAAATCAGAGTGGCCGACGTTAATTAGCTGGCAATTTGTGATTTAATAACTGATAAGTGGCTGCTCATTAGCCAGCCAATTGAATCTATTTCGATATGTTGGCTAAGAGATGAGCCATCAGCCATGACTTGGCATCGAAGGGGACGCGGGGTGGGGGGGGCCAGCAACAGCTGAACGGAGCTTCCCTCAGGCTTCTTTCATTTTTGGGCGGGCGCTGCTCTTCCGGCTCATTGGTTGGAATCTGTGCTCGGCCTGTTAATTGTTTGCCTCAATTGATTTCGTGCTTAAAGTCAGGGAATGCGAAAAGTTTCGCCGGCAAGTTGCTGTTGCCGCTTGTTGTGCGCCATGTGGCAAGATGTTGAGTGGCATTAAAAGTTTACAAGCTAGTTGCCCAATAGTTTACAAATAGTTTAAAAGCAGCCAGCCAACAGCAGGCAGCTGCAAATGCAAATTGCATTTTGGGCCAACTTTAATTTAATGTTCGCTTCCGCATTCTCGCCTTTCGCCAGCTCGGCCCCGCCCTGCCACATTTCAGTTATAAATTGCATTACATTTGCAAGTGGCGCGCTGTTAATTTGATTGTGTGCGTAGCACATTAAATAAACATTTCACATCATCATTTCAGGCTGGTCTGGGCTGGGCTCAAAAGTGCACAGTCATCAATGTGGCCTTTGGCCCGTGTCGGCCTTGCCGTGTCTTGTCTTGTCTTGAGCCTTGCCGCTGTCGCAGCTCCTGTGTTTGTCAGCTCAAGTGACTCACTTAATTGCTGTCTATTATGCCATCAACGCTTGTAAGTGTCCTTTCAAGTGCCAAGCAGGACAGGTTGCTTATCTATTTGCGCTATGTGTGTGGGTGTGTGTGTGTGTGTGTGTGTGTCAGCGTGACACTGCCAAGCAGCATCCGCATCCTGCAAGCTGCAACTGCCGCTTCTTGAGCACACAAGTGCCACTTAGCCAGTTAGACATAATCATCATCATTATTAGCAGCATAATTGCTGCTGGGGGATCGCACAGTAGCACAGTAGCTGTCATCATAGTTTTTATTTTTATTTTATGATGATGCTACCTATCAACTCACAATTACTTTACTTTACATAATGCGCCACTAAAGTAACTCAAATTGCATTTTCTCCATCCTCATTGAGTTTGAAGCAGATGTCAAACAACATCAACTCAGGGAGATAATGTCATCAAGTTTATACTGAATTCAGGAATTAACTGAATCTATTCAAAGTGCATCAGAGTATAAGATGTTAAAGATAGAATTAATTATTATATTTGATTATGATTAGGTAATAGCTGAATACGTATTTGTCTTATCTACCGCCTTTATAAGTATTTTAATGTACTTTTTTTTTTTTTTTTAATATAGTTTTATTGCAGCTTTTGTCGTCAATATTTTAATGTACTATTTTCTCAAAATAAATAATTTTATGGAATGATTTTCGGATGTAGTCCAAAGAGCTTTGAGCTTAATGATTCTATATAATTAATAATATAGATAATTATATTATTTAATTAAATAATAATTTTCGAATATATAAAATGCATATTGACTTATTATTATATATTTTCAATATCTAAAGATGAACATAGTAGATTCACGAAGTCTTATAAATATCTTATCAATATTATAAATAAATCGCATAGACTTCGTCAAATTCTCTTTCAGCTACATTTCCATAGATCAGCTAAGTGCTAAGGCTTTACAGCGCGCATTTTTAATTCGAATAGTAAACGCTTCAGCACTTCTCAACAGCATTTCGAGTGCACAAAATAATTACAAACGCAATTCGTCTGGGGAGCCACTTGGCCCCAAGTGGGCCAGCAAAAGGCAAGGAGCGAAAAAATAGTGTTGCCCGCTTTTGGGCACTAGGCGAATTTATGATGGCGTGTCCGGAAAGAGAAACAGCCAATTTGGAGAACAGTTTGCCAGCGTTTTAATTATGCTGCAGTCTGTCTCGCTCGCTCGCTAGCTCCACCCGCTCTTTCTAACTCTGCTCGCAGTTAGCACTTAAATTTTCCGCTCTTGCCTTGTTTACCTTTTCGGCTGTTTTATTGTAGCTGCACTACCTGTGCCACCTGCCACCTGCCACTTGCCACCTGCCACCTGCCACCGGCTCTAGCTGTTGCATAGCTGTAAATTACGACACTCTTTTCACGCCAAGCTGCACTTTTGGGTTCTCGTAAGCACATGAAGCTTAAGCTTCATCCTGTGCTCCAGCGATATTCGAGATGTATCAAGGAAAACGCTGCGTTGTTTCTCTGTCAGTGTCTGTCTGCGTGTCTTTCTCTGTTTATTTGTCTGTCTGTGTGTTGATTCTATTGCTGTTATTGTTGTTGTTGTTGCTTTTGCTGTTGCAGTTGTTGCTGCTGCGATTCAGTTGATAGGCAGCACGCGGCTTGGCAACTCAACGCTTTGCTACCTTGATGAATTGCACATGCTTAGCTTTGGCACTGTGGAGCTGACAGCTGCAGCAGCAAATAAAAATATAAAAAATTCATCAAATATTGCTGATATAAAGAGAATTTATTTAGCAGTTTTCTGGCGGAAAATTCAAGCCGAGCCACATATTTCTAGCCTTTAGAAATTCCAATAAAGTAAATCACACACAAATTTATACTGAGCTTAACAAATAATAAAAAATAATGTAAAATTTTTTTTAAAAATAATTTTTTGTCGCAGGCAATTGTAAAATAATTGCAATATTAAATTAAGCCAGCTTTATTTAGGACATTGAAAAGTAATTGGAATATTAAGCATTTGTAATTCCAAGAAATTTTTCTTATTTATCTACATTAATGAATTATAAATGAAAAAAAAGAAACAGGAACAAATAAATGTCAATTGAAATTATTTATTTTTTTAAAATTATTTTTCTTATTTATGATTGAAAAATGAAAGCGAGCGCTAAGCTAATTTAAATATCAATGCCTGTGAAAACATAACTTAGACTTTTGGGTTCGTCAAAATGATTCTGAATATATTATTAATTTTGTTCAAATTATTAAGCTCACTTTTTCTCCGAATTGCGTATATATTTGAATTGAATTCAATCAATATATTTTTCAACAATTTATCTTGTCTTAACAACAATTTCTTAATTTTATAATTAATTTGTTTTTATTCATTTATGATGCTAAAATTGTTTTTTTTTTTATTTTAAATATTATAGGTAATTTTAACTTGACTTTCAATTAACAATTTCAATTATTAGTTAAAAAAAATGTATATAAAAATTATAAAAATTTTTTTAATTTTTATTGTATTTTTATTTTTGCTTTTATTTTTATTTTATCTATAAAAATTGTAATTATTTAAGCTTTTTAATAAATATTTGGCTTCTTTTTTAAACATACTACTGTTTACATAATTTTAAAAATTTAATTTTAAAAAAATAATATAAGTTTATGGTCTAATGTTATGTAAGATAGGGTGGTTTATAATAATAAATTAAGTTCAAGTTGATGCTTAAAAATTTATATTCTTAAATGTTGATTGAAAATTGTTCATTGTTTTATATAGTATTTTTACGACTTGCAAATGTCTTCGTTTTATTAAAAACTATTGACACATTTCTCATCCACTGGCAAAGATCTTCATCTTCAGTCTGGCTTAAGGCCATCAGCCAGCTGTGTGCAGCATGCTGTTAACAAGTTCTTACAGCGTGTAAGCAGCAGCAGCAGCAGCAGCAGCAACGGCAGAGGGAGGGCCCAACACTTGGCAGCTGATTATGGGGTAGCCAACAGGTTTTTACGACGCGCCAAAGCCATAAACTTTTGACCCAAAGCCAAGCTGAGCAGCAGCTCAAATAGTTTTAAACGCATTTGCCAACAGACGAGGATGTGGATTGGCTGCTGCTCCGGCGAGGATAAGGCAAAGCCAGCTGCATCTGGCAGCGGCCTGCCCGGCTGCTCGCTGCGGATATTTGTCCATTTCTCTGTGCTGTCTTCTTTAAAAACTGCCACTGTTCATTGTTGAATCATCACTCAACGTGTGGAGGGACGCATTGTGCGGCGGCAGCGGGGCTCATCTTCAGTTAGCTGCAGGCAGACGCCACATGCTGTGTGTTATGTTGCGGCTGCTGTTGCTGTTGCTCCTGCTCCTGCTCCTATTACTACTCCTGCTGCTGTTGCTGCGGCTGCTTCTGACGAGCTGCTGACGAGCGGATGATTACGCTTTTTAGCAAATGCCTTGCCTTGCCTTGCCTTGCCTTGCCTTGTTTTCTGTCTAAATTCCAGCCCAATAACCCAGCTCCACATTTCGCAGCCCAGTCCAAGGCGAGGCCTCCTTCTTCTTGTGCTCATTTTGCTTGAGTTTTTTATTTTCGTATCTCTTTTTTTTTTTATTCCTGCCCACTTTGGCTACATCAAATGACAAGCGTAATAAATGTTGTGCTGTCAGTTATGTAGATGTGTGTGTATGTGTGTGTGTGTGTGTGTTTGTTGCTCTTATTGTTGCCATCTTTTTGCCGTGTCCTTTGCCTTTGTCATGGGATAACAAGAGGCGCTTGGCTCACGCCCACGCCTTTTGTTTGGCCGCCTTTTGTGAAATTTATTACGAGCTGAGCACGCAAGAAAACGCAACATTTCAATTTCTAACTAGCCTTGCCCCACTCTCTATCTCCCACTTCTCTGCGATTAGCATGGGTGTCAGCTCATCCAAGTCCTTCATGAAGGCCAACTCACGGCAGGACTTTATGAAATTGCCGCTGCAACAAGTCAAGAAGATCGACCGCTGGGACTCCCTGCGCGGCTCCACCTCGGACACCTTTACGGACGAGACCTTTGGGCCGCTCTCCAATGTCCGCTTCGCCGTCTTTGCGCTCGGCTCGTCGGCCTATCCGAACTTCTGCGCCTTCGGCCAGTACGTGGACAACATCCTCGGCGAGCTGGGCGGCGAGCGTCTGCTGAAGATTGCCTACGGCGACGAGATGTGCGGCCAGGAGCAGTCGTTCCGCAAGTGGGCACCGGAGGTGTTCAAGGTGAGTCTTGAAAATAAAATATGAATCAATTTTTTTACCAAATCTCAAATTTAATTGTAATTAATAACTTACAAAAATGCAGGTGAAATGCACTAATATAAATATTTAGTAAAAACAGTCAAATAAATAAAAAAATTATTGAATACAACAAAAATTGAAAAAAAAAAAAAATTGAATTAAAATACAAAATATATAAATAAAATACAAAAATATTTTAAGAAATAATATTTTTGAATAAAAATAAATTTTACATCAATATATAAAAATATCTATCTAAATAAAAATATAATATATGTGTACTATATAAAATAATAATTATTTAAATACAAAAATATATTAATTTATTTAAATATCTAAAAAATTGTATATGAATGAATGAATAATCTATCTATCTATGATAAATTCAAGCTGAAGTAAATTTCGAATATAATGATTAATATTTATTTTTATTATTAATACTATTACTATTAATATTTAAATGAAACCCACTAATTAAATGCCAATATTTAAAAATGTATCAAAATTAAAATGAATTAAAAAGTATAATAAAATAATTTTAATTTATTGTCCATTGCATTCACCTGCAGCTAGCCTGTGAGACCTTTTGCTTGGATCCGGATCAGAGTCTGTCGGATGCTTCGCTGGCGCTGCAAAACGAATCGCTGACCGTGAACAATGTGCGCCTGGTGCCGTCGGTCAGCAAGGTCTCGCTGGACGTGGCGCTGTCCAAGTACCACAACAAGAAGGTGCACTGCTGCAAGATCAAGGAGCAGCCGCACAATCTGACCAAGCTGAGCGAGGGCGCCAAGACAACGATGCTCTTGCAGATATGTGCGCCAGGGCTGGAGTACGAGCCGGGCGATCATGTGGGCATCTTTCCGGAAAATCGCTCAGAGCTGGTGGACGGACTGCTGCAGCGTCTGGTGGGCGTGGACAATCCGGACGAGGTGTTGCAGCTGCAGCTGCTCAAGGAGAAGCAGACCTCGAACGGCATCTTCAAGTGCTGGGAGCAGCACGACAAAATACCCGCCGATACGCTGCGCAATCTGCTGGCTCGCTTCTTCGATCTGACCACGCCGCCGTCGAGGCAGCTGCTCACGCTGCTCTCTGGCTTCTGCGACGACAATGCGGACACGGAGCGACTGCAGCTGCTGGTTACCGATTCGTCAGCCTACGAGGATTGGCGTCATTGGCGTCTGCCGCACCTGCTGGACGTGCTGGAGGAGTTCCCCTCGTGTCGGCCGCCTGCATCCCTGGTGCTGGCTCACCTGACGCCGCTGCAGCCGCGCTTCTACTCCATCTCCTCGTCGCCACGTCGCGTCACCGATGAGATCCATCTGACCGTGGCCATTGTCAGGTACCGCTGCGAGGATGGCCAAGGCGACGAGCGCTACGGCGTCTGCTCCAACTACTTGGCCGGCCTGAAAGCCAACGACGAGCTGTACATGTTCGTGCGCAGCGCCTTGGGCTTCCATTTGCCGGCGGATCGCAGTCGGCCAGTGGTGCTCATTGGACCTGGCACTGGCATCGCGCCCTTCCGCTCCTTCTGGCAGGAGTTCCAGGTGCTGCGCGAGGTGGATACCGCAACGTCGTTGCCCAAGCTCTGGCTCTTCTTTGGCTGTCGCAACCGTGACGTGGATCTCTATGCCGAAGAGAAGGCCCAATTGGTGCAGGATCAAATCATGGATCGTGTCTTTCTGGCACTCTCAAGAGAACCAAACATACCGAAGGTAAGTTTGGGATTGGGCTGAGCTGAGGAATAGAGTTTGTCATATATTTAACTTCTTTTCCATATTCCGGTTTTCTTCAAAATTATTTATTTTGATTGACATACTATTTATTAATAATATTTTTATTTTTAGCCTGAAGCCATTGAAAATGGGAAATCAGGGTATGAGGGTATTTAATATACAGACTGCACAAAGTCAGGGCGACGATTAACATCGAGTCTTGTAGCATTCAGCTTTTGTCATGTAGCAGCCTTCACTTAAATTTCAAGTTTTTTGGGTCACATTCACTGAAAGAATTGGCCTGCAGGTTCAGAGGCATTCATGGGGCTATGCTTTTTTCCTGTATAAGCAAATTATCATCAATATTTCCACAAGTTTTATTAGGCACCTTCCAGCGAGTCTCGTATCATTCAGCTTTTGTCATGTAGCTGCCTTAGCTCAAGTTTCAAGTTTTGTGGTAACATTCAGTGAAAGAGTTCCTTAATCATTCATAAAGCAATGCCTTTTATTTAGCGAGCGAATTCTGGTCAATATTTCCACAAGTTTCATAGATGTACCATCCATTGAGTGTCATATCATTCAGCTTCTGTCATGCAGTCTCCGAGCATTTCGCTTCTGCCATAAATTCGCTAGAAGACCTAAACTAAGAGCATTTATATATCTGTGAATCATGAATATGTTTTCTACTTCAGTTCAGCAAAGAATACATATTAATCAGTCTTAGGCATCGACCTCACATGGAGTCGTGTAGCATTCAGCTTTTGTCACGCATCTGTCCTAACTCAAGTTTAAAGTTTTGTTTTTGTCACATTCATCAGAAGAGTTGGCTTACCATTTCAGAGGCATTCATGGGGTTATGCTCTTTTCCTGAATGAGAAAATGATCAACAATTATCAACAATATTTATTTATTTATTTAGCGAGCAAATTCTGGTCAATATCCACAAGTTTCATAGATGTACCATCCATTGAGTGTCATATAATTCAGCTTCTGTCATGCAGTCTCAGAGCATTCCATAAATTCGCTAGAAGATCTAAACTATTTATATATGTGTGAATTATGAATATGTTTTCTACTTCATGAGCAAAGAATACATATTATTCAGTCTTAGGCATTGATGTACCTAACATCGAGTCTTGTAGCATTCAGCTTTTGTCATGTAGCAGCCTTAGCTCAAGTTTCAAGTTTTTTGGGTCACATTCACTAAAAGACTTGGCCTGCAGGCTCAGAGGCATTCATGGGACTATTCTTTTTTCCTGTATGAGGAAATTATCTATCATCAATATTTCCACAAGTTTCATTAGGAACTTTCAGGCGAGTCTCGTATCATCATAGATCCATTGAGTGCCATATCATTCAGCTTCTGTCATGCAGTCTCAGAGCATTTAGGTGCTGCCCTAAATTCGCTAGAAGACCTAAACTAAGAGCATTTATATATGTGTGAATCATGAATATGTTTTCTACTTCATGAGCAAAGAATACATATTAATCAGTCTTGGGCATCGATTTACCTCACATGGAGTCGTGTAGCATTCAGCTTTTGTCATGTAGCTGCCTTAGCTCAAGTTTCAAGTTTTGTGGTAACATTCAGTGAAAGAGTTCCTTAATCATTCATAAAGCAATGCCTTTTATTTAGCGAGCGAATTCTGGTCAATATTTCCACAAGTTTCATAGATGTACCATCCATTGAGTGTCATATCATTCAGCTTCTGTCATGCAGTCTCCGAGCATTTCGCTTCTGTCATAAATTCGCTAGAAGACCTAAACTAAGAGCATTTATATATGTGTGAATCATGAATATGTTTTCTACTTCATGAGCAAAGAATACATTTTATTCTGTCTTAGGCATTGATGTACTTCACATCGAGTCTTGTAGCATTCAGCTTTTGTCATGCAGCTGTCCTAGCTCAAGTTTCAAGTTTTGTTTTTGTCCCATTCACCAAAAGAGTTTGTTCACAATTTCATAGGCATTCATGGGGCTATGCTCTTTTCCTGAATAAGAAAATGATCAACAATTATCAACAATATTTCCACATGTTTTTATTAAGCACCTTCCAATACGTCTCGTAGCATTCAGCTTTTGTCACGCAGCTGCCGTAACTACCATAATCCAAAAGTTTCACGAAGTTAATCCATCAAAAAAAAGCGATTAACGTATTAAATTCCCGTAGTAAACACACCCCTTGTTTATGCGTTGAGATGCGAAAAATGATTGACCCCTCGTAGGGTTCAGAGCTTTCTTAATTGTTTTTAATTAATATTGAAAAATGATTAAAGTCGTAATTAATATGAAAATTAAAGGCAAATATCACTTCATATTTTCATATCTAGTTTAAAAAAAAGAAGTATTTACCTCAAATATATATTTATGTTTTTATACTACTTATTATTCATAAGATTTATTTATATATTGAAACATTTGTAAAAAATTTACAATTTATTTGAAAATTTACAATTTGTTTCTCAACTTGTCTAACTTAAATTGCATTAGAAAATATTCGCATTTCAGATTTTTTAGCCAAAGCAAACATTTGTTGCAGCAGCTCCCCAGTCAGTGGGAGGAGGAGGCGGGCGTGCGGTGTGCTCTTTACCTTTACCATTATTTGATGCTAGTTTTTCTCTGTTCGTCTCTTTGCTTGCAGACATATGTACAGGATCTGATTGAACAGGAATTTGATTCGCTGTACAAGCTGATTGTGCTGGAGCGGGGACATGTTTACGTTTGCGGCGATGTCACAATGGCCGAGCATGTTTATCAGACCATCAGGTGAGTTGCGAGAGCGAGACCGAGAGCCGACTTTAGTTCATACTAGTTTTCTGTTTAGCTTGATTGCCTTTGTGCTCCCGCCGGAGCGGCAATGGGGCGTTGCTCTGCTGGGAATTTATTTTCAAATGCTTTGCGGTCGTTTTGCCATCGTTTTTCTGTCTTCTTCTTCTATTATTTCGTGCGCTGTTTGACTGTTTTTCTGTTTTCTATGCGAGCTCTTGATTACGTGCATTATTGTGACATATGCTGCTACAGCTAGAGCAGCTGTGGTGGGTGTGGCAGATCCTACGACTACTACATTCACTATTGATAGATGGCATATGGTCATAGCAATTGGTGCTGCTCATATCAATTCATTCGCACTGAGCCACTTTGTTCGACGATGTCTCTTAATCCTAAGCGGTTTATGTTAATTGAA
>NW_022045890.1:490314-508061 GCF_001654015.2 Drosophila navojoa
ATTTCTATAATATAATTTTACATTATTTCAATAATAATTTTTCTAATATTTATATTTATAATTTAATATACATAAGCCCCTCATTGACATACTACTCATAATTGTATTATGCAATGCATTGGCAAAAATGAAAAACCAAATCATATTATTTTACCCTAACTGTCTTCCGCCTTTTTGTTGACATTGAATTCACTTTTTTTCTATTCTGTAGCAAAATGTATGAAAAATACTCGACTTGCCGCTGCGCCAACATTCCATTGGCTGTTAGCGACAGTTAGTCAGTCTGTCTGTTGGCTCTGCGGTTAGGATTTGGGTTTCAAAGCAACAGCAACAGCTTTGTTAGCGGTTCTAGTTTGTCTCTATCGTCGCATCTCGCACTATGGCTACAACTACCTTAGTTTGGTTTCGAATTCGCCTCTAATCCATTGCTGGCCTCGGCATCTGATTTCAATATTGGAATTGAATTTTGTGCGCTTTGCTGGGCTTCCAATTGATTCTTGTTTTTGTTTGAAGAACTTGCTTCAATTTATTATCATTTTTCTCTCCCATCATTTTCTTTTCGCAAATCGGAAATTGGAGTTTTATTGAACAGTCGCGGTTTGACTGCTGATTGACATTTGGCTTGCTGCACTGCACATCTCTCAATGTCTACTCATATTTCACGTTCAGGCAGGCGCAGCCAGTCAGGTTGGCATATGTCACCGTCAGATGGGAGATGAGTAAATAATAGATATGAATGTAGACATGATATGACATGTAGACACAAATTTGTTGAAATCTATTCAAAGGGGTTTTCTCTTTGAAGAAAGGCGTAGCTGTATCTGGAAGGTATGTAAATTAAATTAGATATGGTATGTATGGAATAACATATTGAAGTAAAATTCCCCAAAAGACAATCACTATTAATTGGTCTATCTGAAATAAAATAAATTTCCCATATTATAATTTTATCTCATTATATTTTAAGCTTGGGTGCATAATTTATTGTAGCCAATTTACATGCCGTCGCTTTTTTGTAGTTCTGTCTGCGCCCTGCTCACATTTCATATGTAAAGCACTTTTTTAACTCAGTCAAAAATATGGTAACATAGGTATTGAGTGTCTTTAGCAAGCACTGACCTTTTGTTGAAAAAAAAAAAATTAATTAAGTTGCATTTTCTTGTTACAAATTTGTCAATTCCGCTGAAATTTACGAAGTCGCGTGGCTGAAAGATTGGACGAGCTCTGCTTTGGGACTGCAGCGAATAAAATATTACTGCTTTGGTTGACATATTGCTTAGCCTTCGATTCCGTGCTAATGACATGTTTAGTCAGTTAAAAAAAACAAGCACGCTGAGCTCGCAGAAACTCAATTAAAAAGTGCAGTTGAAACAGAAATGAACAGAAGAAAAGAAAAATGAATGCTTCAGGCAAATGTCAATGGCTTAAGAGACGGGAGTTCAAAAAACTCCAATCGCGTGATTTCTTTTTTCAGAATTCGAAATAAAAATGATAAAAATCGAACTTAGTTTCAATTAATCAAGGTGTTGCGTCCTCTTACGTAAATGCAATATTTAAAGTGCGCAGCTTATAGCTTGCAACAACAACCACAACAACAACAGCGGTAGCGGCAGCAATGAGAGAAGCAACAACAAAGAATTCGGCTTTGGCACGCGTCCGGGCAACCAAAAATAAGCTAACCGGCTTTTGCTCTCACAGAATTAAACACCGACTTTCAACGCAGCACAACAACAACAGCGACAACATCAGCAACAACAACAACAGCGTGAGACAACAGCCGTCGCCGCCTTCCAACATTCCTGACATAATTTCGTGTGTGAGTAAGCAAACGAGTTCGGTTAAAAATTAGACGTCATCAACAGCAACAGCAACAGCAGCAGAGGCCGCTAGGTAACAAAACAACAAAGTTGCAAGAGAGACACAGACACAACAACAACACGGCGCACACTTTAAATATGCATAATGGCAGACGCTTTGACAATGGCACAGGCACAGCAAAGGAAAATGGAATTTTTAATTCTCAAAAGCAACAGCGAAATATTTACGAAAATCCGCGAAACGCACCAGACTGAGAAAAAATGTAAATTGAACGAATATATGTATGTTGCGGACACAGAGCGGAAGCAACATGTTGCCAGCGCAGTCAGCAACATTGCCAATTCTGCTTTTGTTTTTAGTAACAACAACAAGTGGCACAGCACTCACCTAACAGCCGGCTTGACGTGAGCAGCGCTTGAAGTTCGCTTCGAACTTGTCGATCAACAGCGAAACACCGAACTGAACATGCTCTAACATAGTAAATACGCATATTACTACAATATGTATGAGTAAATTGTACACAGCATTTCGCAAGCAAACGCTCAAACATTAAGCAATGCACAGCAACTGTGCTTGGTGCCTGTCACCGAAGAGCACTCAGAATTCAAGTGCAGTAATTAACAATGAAATATATTTTCATAATAGCTAAAAGTCTGAAAACAAAACCATTTTTAAGCAAGAATTAATTTACATATGTTCCCAGTTGCCATTCTCATTCGATATTCACTGTTACAAACATTGCACAAAAATGCGAATACTCTCTTTGGCGTGCTCTCTTCATACACGCTCACTCTCTCTCTCTCTCTCTCTGTCTGACTCTGCAGTTGCTGGCATCGCAGCCGGCTCAAGCTAACATTGCGACTTGAACTTGCGCTCGAGCCAAAGTCGCGCTCTTGTGAAGTTATGCATGTGTATGTATGTGAGCGTGTGTGGCTGAGAGCGCGCTTACTAACTCTGCGTGTGTGTGTGTAAATGAGTGTGAGTAGTGTCTGTTTTAGTTACCGACAACATACACACACGCACACATAATCAAGCGCCTGACGCCGACGTCGCTGCGACAACGTTGATTTTATTTTAACTGTTGTTGTTGCTATTGTTGTTGCTGCTGCTGCTGTATTCAGTTTGGTTGCGCGCCTCGCGTCGTTTATTTTAGTTAGTAACGAGATTTCGAGCGCTCAACGTTGGCGGCGCGGTTGAAAAATCAAAATCAAAATCAAAAGCTTAGCCACAGTGCGTACTCGCTAAGTTGATACCACTGAGCGTGTGTATTAAATGTGTTTCTGTGCGTGTTTGAGTGTTGAAGCGCGTTGTGCAGACATGAAGTGAATAAGAAATTGGAAAAGCACTAAAAAAAAAAAAAATACAAACAACAAAACGCTAAAGAAAACGCAAAGAAACGTGTTGAAGCCAATGAGCAAACCAACGACCAGTAGCAACAGCAGCAGCAACAACGAGCAGTAATAGTAATAACAACAACAACAACTAAGTACGTTAATCAGAAAATATTTTAGCCCATTGCGCGCCACATACGAAAAAGCGCGAAATATTTTGTTGCCCCCATAGGAGAGTGTATGTGTGTGTGTGTGTGTGTGAGCTCATGTTGTGTCTGTCTGTCCAAGTGTGTGTGTTAGTAACAACAAACAGCACGACTGATATTATGCATTGCAACAATAACAACAACAACAACAACGACGACAGCGACGACATGAACAGCTACAAAACTAATGCTAAGTTGTTTATTGTTGATTTCGGTTGCCAAGAGTGAAATTATTGAACAATAAATTTTTAGGGTGCTGCACAGATAAGGGCGATGGATAGAGGGCTAAATAATAAATAGTACATGCCATAAGTACAGGTGTGTGTAAAACATATATACACAACATATAAAATGCATAGACCAAAGGCTGCATTTTATATATTTAATTTAGATCATGCATAGAGAACTTGAACTTCAAATTAGCTTAAAGAAGAAATGATTTTCATACAGCACAAATTCAAAAAAAGTATAGCAAAACGGATTAGTTAAAATTTAACATTGAAAAAGTGGACTGACAAAAATAAAATAGTCTTTATTAAAAATCATTTTACTTTCATTCAGAAAATATGTAAATAAAATTTTACAAAATTAAAAAAATAGTAAAACAACAATTTCTAGAATATTGTAATTTCATTCAGTAAAATACATATTAAAGTAATATTTGAAAAATATGTTGATATATTTTTCTTAATAATTTTTGATCTGACTTCTAACTAAAAAAATAATTTATTTTTTTTTTTTATTTTAGTTTTTTTTTTTTATGAATTCAAATAAAAATGTATCATAATTATTACTATTTTATTTCTTATATTCTTGTCTTCCATATTTCTAACAATTCGCAATAAAAATGTAGCAATATTTACTAGCTAGAATTATAATAGAATACATGCATAGATTGATCGTGAAGTGATCGTGCTTTTAAATTAATTATGGAGATAATTTGCAATTAACTTAAAACTGACAGCAAGTCATAATTGAAGTATTTTGATATGAGATATTACTGGCAGTTAGTTGAATAAAATATTTAAATATTTAACAATTGCTTAAAAAATTATTTATGTATAATATTTTTATAATATAATATAATATTTAATGTAGCAATCGAAAATTTATGTTTGAGGGGTCACTGAACAAATAACAATTTCCATGATATACACTTCAAATTAATATTTTATTTATTTTTTTGATTTGTTTTCTTTTCTCGCATTTGACACACTTGAGAAGCACTTGAAACTTAACGAGTGTCTCTGCAATTATTATCTAAAATTTGAGAAATAAATTGATGGGTTTGTTGACTGCCGGCCTCTAATGGCAAACTGTCAGCAAGTCTATGAAATATATTAAAAATTTATGAGATCTATTATGTGCACCCAGATGTACGTACAGCAGCCGAGACCTTACAAGGTTCATTGCTACTTGTCACAAATCTCAGTTTGTTGCTTCTATTTTTTTTTTGTTTTTTGTCATGTAGGCCGTTTGTACAGATAATAAAACTTTGAGCTTAATGGCATTGTTGGCATTGCAAGAACAGCAACAACATTAGCAACAGCAAATATCATGCCAAATTGACACACGAAGCCGCCAACGCCGCGCGTGTCTCCGTCGCTGTCTCCGCCTTTTAGCCATGGCTTGTATAGTTTTTGTTGCTACTTTTTTTTATTATTTGATAACAGGCGTGTTAATTTCAGCTTGTATTTGTATACAATAGCTGCCACATTACATTGATACATTGTGTTTGCACTCATAACATTAACTAGCCTAAATATAGAGGAGCTTAGAAACTTCAAATCCATTAAATCGATACATTTGAGTTTATATAGATGAAGTCGTCTAAGTTTAAAGTATTTTAGAAATTTTATACCTATGACATTGATATATTTGTGTTTGTATACCCTCTGCCCATAAAATGAGCTCTCCTATCTTAGAGACGTCTTATCCATGAGTTGGCCTACAGCTGCTGCAGGAAACTTTGAAAACTCACATAAAGTTTGTTAGTAAACAAGAAAGGAGTTTATTTAGTCATAAGTAAGTTATATATCGATTTCTTGAGTTTAAATTTAATTTAACTAATTAATACGCTAGGAACTAGTATACGCTATATTTTTTTAAATAATATGAAAATAGAAAAGAAATAAAAATTAAGAACGTAATGGACCGAATACTCATTCATGACCCTAGTGCTGTCAGATCAATTTATATATATAGTATTTTCTAGCAAATTTCATTATTTTTAAGTTTCAAGCCTTACAAGAGATTCAAGAGATTCAGTTTTTTTTTTCAGATTCCCAATGTAAGGAATGTAAAGTTAAAATAGATATATTCGCTATATTTTTTTTTGATACAAATAATAATAATTTACGAGGTATCTCATAGCCTCATAGCTCAATCGAAACTGTGTTTGATCAAAGAAATGTGCCAAGAATCGGATATGGGTTGAAGGTTCTCTGATTACTCAATTCCTCAATAGATTCGCAGCTTGAAAGCATTATGAAATTTCGCACCTTGTTATTGATAGGCAACTCGGTCAGCTGCTTTTTTTTTTTTCTTTTCTGTTTTCTTTGTAAATTATGAAGTTGATTTTTCGCGCTAATGGTTAAGTTCAAGGTTAAGTGGGATGGAGTTTTAGATAATTCGCTGTGGCTGGTTTGGCTTCGTTTTTTTTTTTTTAGAACGATGTGGAACGATGTATTTATGTATGCGGCTCTTTATAATTATTTCTGTTACGTGAGATTAAACGAAATGCTTGGCCGAGTAACGGGCTGCGTTATATTTTATGTGATACTTATACAGAGTATTTAAATATCTTTCACGTGTTCCATGGAGAAAGAGATAGCGCGCAGAGCGAGAGCGTGTGATATGCTAGCTTATACTATATATAGGGCAGATATAAGTGGATAGAGAAGTGAAGTTGAAGAGTTCTATTGTTTGATACACATGTATAGGGAGAACTGCGCTTAAGCTGGGAATGTGATTAGAAGCGAGATAGAAATGCGAAAGAATTAAAGCGAAATTCTTTATATTAATTTCGGCTTAGAGTTAGTTGCCAACAAAAAAACTGCAGGGAACTGGATTAAAATGACGATATAACAAACATATATATATAACAATTATATTAGTCTAAAATTTCTGCAGCTGTTTTCTTCAGCTCTACAGTTTCTGTGGCTCTATCTGAATTATCTTCAATTATTTTTTATACATTTTATGCTTAATTTCATTATAATCAGAGCGTGATCAATTTAACTGAAGTATAATTAAATTTCGTTGAAATTAAAGCTTAAATGAAGCTTCAATCTCTGCCCAATCAACTGAAGCAAACAATTCCCAATGCCGGCCAAAAAGCCAAAAGTTTTCGTTCATAAGAACATTTTCTGGCTAAGCTCGATTCGCACTTTTGTTTTTAGCTCGAAAGCTACAAAGGTAGACACATTTTTCGTTAAGATGTTGACTGCTCTTGAGTGCTTTGATTGTAGCCGCTTTTCCGCCTCACTTGCCGTCAACACAGCAACAACAATTTGTTGGCCAGTGGCCAGAGTCAGAGCCAGAGCCAGAGTCGGAGCCAAAATTGGCTTGCAAATTTTTGTGACGTCTGCTGTGTGCCGGGTCATAAAACTTCCTGCGTACCAAAAAGCAAAAATGCGTTTCGACTTCGACACGAAGAAGAAGAAGACGGAGACGGAGACGAAGACGAAGACGAGGCGGCAGCAGTAAAGCAAGCGAAAAATCAAAGCAACACGAATGCCAAGCAAATAGCCGTTACCCACAATAAATAAACTTCATTCATAGGCAAATATGAAAGAAAAAAAAGAAAGAAAGACAAAAATTGGCGAGTAGCTGCAAAAATAGCAAAGCGAACCAAGCACAAAAGAAGCTAAAAAGGTGCAAAACAAAACAGAGGAAAAAAAAAAACGAAATGAAAAATATAAAAAGGCAAAGAAAAATCATTTAACGCATTTTAACGGCGCTCATTACCGCACACACACACAAACACACACATAGAGAGCTGGGAGCCAATCCCCACCTCAACAAAGCTGGCCCAAAAGTCCGGCACGTGGACCCATTTAAACTGGTGCAGAGTCGACATTAGTGAGGCGCACAGAAATGTTTTTTTTTTTTTTTCTTTTTCTTTTTTTTTTAATTTTGTTTTTTGCACTTTATGAATGAAAACGCAAACGCAAATATTTCGCTTTGCGCTCGCATTGTGAATTCGCGTCAACTGTTGCCGCGTAGTACTTAGTTGTGAAAAGTATCTGTCAGATACACGGCCTGCATGCCCAATGGCCACCTAAATATTTGCAATACTTCCATACCCTATGGCCCATGGCATGGCCAATCGATTGGATTGCAAATTTATATGAGAGCTCAATTAATTTATGAATGACTGGCAATTAGAAAATGTATAAATATTAGTGTACATTAAATGATTGTATATATACGATGTTTGTAATATAATATAAACGATATACTATACTATCATTTCAATTTGATCTTAATTATTTACTGAACTCTCCTGCTCTCGCCTTTGCTTTGCCTTTCGAATTAAATTTTCCTCTCTTGATGGCATTTTAATTGAGTGTTGATAAATCTATAGTAAAATATCGATAATTAATTATAATACTAATCCATATTCCTATTGGGTTACTACAAAATTATATTTAACACATAATAATAGATAAACTATATACATACATATATAATTTTCTTTGAGCATTCCTGATTTAAAACAACAATTTTTTAACAAGGAATATTTTCTTTTGCATTAGAAATATTTTTTGGGCTAGCTTTAAAATATTTTAAGGCTTTCTGGTATTGAATGAAATCTAACTAGTTCAGCCAAAAATGGTTTAAGCATGTCAGAACTTATATGATATATCACTACCCAACCCACATCAAAGCTGACATCAAGTTCAACTTACAGGGTATTACCGCTTCACATACTCGCTTCTGTCGCATTCCGACTTGTTTTGCTTTAATTAAATTGAAGACGTTTGCTTATGTGCAACGCCCTCGCCACGCCTTGCTACCTCAGCTCGCATTGTTATCTCAGTCAGCAATTGCAAGAAAACAACAATACGCCCGCATATATATATATATAAACACACACACACACTCTCATAAAATTGTAGCAAAATTTTGCAAGATTTCAACTCAAAATTTGTTAAATTGCGCGTGCAAAAATATGTTTATAATTAAATGCATAATTAAGTAGATATACAAACACATATGCACACACATATATACAAAATATAATGTAACAGCATGTGAGCAGCAAGAAAACAAATACAATTTTCGTACAGCCTCAAACGTGAAAACATTAAATAATTAAATCGTTAAATGCATTAAATTCGATTATAAATAATAAATTGTTTAATTCACCGTATGTCGATTCACCAGGAAATCATTTGGGAAACGTCAAAAACAGTTTTGAGCAAAAATCAGCAAAAATAAATTTAATAAATTTTGCCACGCAACGATACATTAAAAAAAAAAATATTTTTTTTGACTACTCCCAGCTTGAGGTAAGTCTGAAAAATATTAAAAATAATATGTTGATATTTGTATTAAATATTGATATGGAATTTAAAAGGCATTAAGATACTCTGTACATTATTAATGACTGCAGCAAAACATGATGAAATTTCATTGGCAATTTAAAATTTAGATTTATAATGCTTATATATCACAAACAGAGGGAACTCCCAAGCCAAAGGCCTTAACACCTTCGCATCCAGCGCTTTCGTCTATTAATTAGCTTTAATAATACATATTATTTACAACTTCTAAATAAATTACAAAAAAATAAAATATACATATATATAAATATAGTTAAATATTTTACTTATTTTTCATTTATTTTGTTATGTTTTATTTTAATTAAAAAAATAAAAAAATTAGCTAAAAAGACTAACTAACCAAACTAAAACTCCATATCATCAAGCAAACGTCATCATAAGTTACCTTCCATCACGCCATCATTTATATAGCATATTTGGCTATGGGAGTACTTTATACAAATTTTCCCTCTGGGTGCAGCTTTTCAAAAATGCTTTCATATTTGTTCGCTGGGCAAAAGAATGAATAAAAATATATACATATATATGAAAAACTTGTTGACTGACTGACTGAACAGTGACAAACGTCACAACTGTCCACAAAAATGCAAAACTTTTAATGAAAACCAAATAAACAACTCGATGATGTTGCCAAAAGAACTAAAAAAAATATATATATTATATATAAATAAAAGATAAAAAGAAATAACTGAACTCTGTCCAGAATATGTGCCCAATGCACAATTTCATATCGAATTTCGTCTCCCGGTTTGCCGTGTGGCATTCAAATTTAGTAGAGCATTGCCAAGCAGATTTGCTGAACATAAATTCAAGTTTTTTCGATTATACTGAACCCTGTTTACCATGTTTTTTTTTAATAAAAAATATAGCTTCTTGCTACGAAGTTTTCAGTGAATTATAATTATTTATTATAAATTTATGCTCAATGCCATACAAATATTTATACTTATTTTATTATTTTTACAACAGTCAATATTACTAATAAATGTATTTACAATTCCATCCATATATTTATAAAAAAAAAAAGAAATGTTTACAATAGTCAAGTCAATATATAAAGATTATAAATTTTAAATATTTCGCTTAAAACAGATAAAATAAAATATTCAAATATACATATAAAATCTGTATATATATGTATCGAATTTTGCCAGATTTTGTTGGCTAAGTTATTTAAAGCCTATCGCTAAATGCCTCTCTCTCTCTTAGAGAAACTATGAGTTATATAAATGCACATATATACATAAATATTCAGTAATTTTAGTTAATTTTACAATGTGTTAAAAGTCAACTGGAACAAATTGCCTTTAACCTTTGGCGTATTTTTGTTAGTCACTGTTACAGAGAATTGTCGAAATTGGCGAGGTCTGGTTTGAAAAGTGATTTTTGTTTTTATGACTAAATGCTTAAGTAAATCTGCTCATTATTTGCTGGGCTCTCCAATCATTGACGCACCTTTTTCTCCGCTATCTTGGGAATTCGCTAGTGCTGTTGTTGCTTGGGGAACTTTGCCGCATTTCCGGTCACATATTGAATACTTGTGCTGACGCATCTTGGTGGCCCCATTGACGACAATGCAGAGAAAATCAACCTGAGCCCCTGATCAGCGCGTTCAAACATTGCGAATTTCAACAGAAATGCGACATTAACACAAATGGCCTTTCAGATGGGTATTTATATTGATTCTGTTTAAATACAGATTTCGAAAGATATTGGTGAAGGAGCTGATGTAGTTGAGCATGGAACTGATGCTTGTAGAGCCGAGAGAGAGAGAGAGTCTGAGTGTCTGTAGGCGTTTGAGTGGAATTAGTGAAAAGTTAAGATTATATTCCGATCAAGCTGGAAATGAACTCTATATTAACTTTTATATTCAGTCTTCAGAATCGATAATCGTACACAGATGGGTATTTATTTCTAAAGAGATGCAAAAATTGTATGGGTATTGATCGTTTATAAAGCAAAGAGAAAGAATCTGTAGGTGATTGAGTGGAATGAAAGAGAGCTTAGATTACATTAACGATATTAATATTCATATGGATTATGTTTAAGTACAGATTTAGCAGCAGGGAATAGACATGTGCGTGAAGGAGGAATAGAAGTATATATGGCCTAGGTCTGCTCTCAAAATCTTGAGCGAGCATTGCACAGTCGGTTGCATTTGCCTCTAAAGTTCTTTATTATTATGTTTTTCAAGAGTCAGTTGCAGTCAGGTGCGCTTCACTCTCTCTCTGTCTCTCTCTCACTGCTTTGTTTATCTTTTTGGGCAGAACGAGTTTTTGCAGCTGACCAGCTTATTATCAAAGTAAGAACAGGCGAAAAAATTAAAATGAACAAATTATACGAAAACATCAGCTTCAATAAACAAATGAATAAATGCATGAATGAATGGATGAGTGGATTTGTGGATGTGTGTTTGGCCATAGTCGAAAACAAATGATGTGTTTATTTTTGGCCAATGACTTGAAATTTGTCAATTCTGTCAGGCTAGGTCGGCTTAGATCACCTGTGCGCTAGAACAGCTAAATAGCTGTCTGTCTGTCTGACTGCCTGACTGACTGACTGATTGACCAAATGTGGGCAAATTGCGCAACTAACTAATTACGCGACTTAGCGGCGCCTCGCTTAGTTAGTCAGCATTGCCGGCGCACCTGAGCACAGACAGGCAAACAAAAGGCCAATAACAATTATGATAACGAAAAATAAAATATATATATATATATATATGGATATATGTATATGTAGGCAAAACAAAAAACCATGAAAATTCATTTCAGCCCTATTGGGCAGCCGCAGCAGCCTTCGACACGTACGTGTAATTTTAATTAAATTGTTTTTAGAAATTCGAAATGCGAAACTCTAAAATGCATACATGATTTTGCACGTTGCGGCCTCAATTATACATATATGAATGATATACATATATGTATATAGATCGATGCGAATTGAGCTGTTAGCCAGCCTCGGTTTTCATTTGCCTTTGACTCATCTGTGCGTATTTTGTTTCATTTGCTTTTGTTGTATTGGGTTTTTCGCATTTATTGCCAGCATTAATCACACACCAACAACAACAGCAACAACAACAACAGCAACGTTAATAATACCTTTAATTTTATGGTCAGTCCAAGTGTTTGGAGTAGCTCTGAGAACGATTCGCCTGTTTGGGCTCCATTTTATGGGCAATATTTGTTGTTTTTTTTTTCTCTTTTTTTCCACACACAATTTTGACAATTTATGCTTGGCCATTAAGCTAAACGTCAAATCGATGCTAAGGCGTGAGTTTTCGTTAATCGATGTTCAGGTTGAACTTGACGCCGACGTCGACGTCGACGCAGCCACTGGTGACTGTGCGAAATATCATGATAAAAGGCCAATGAACAGCTGTTAACTGATCGAGCGAAAGAGCCGAAAACATATTGTTAAGAGACACAGGCGAGGAGGCAAAGCAGTTGATCAACAAACAGAAAGGTTTATCAATGTATAACTAGTTTATGGAAACATATTTCTTAAGCTCTTAGTTTACATGAAAAGTTGATTTATAGGCATTGTGCAGGGCAGATAGAACTTGCCAACCGTTTGGTATTCCCCAGTCGAATTTGACCTCAATTGAATGCACAGGACAATCAGAAAGTGCAGCCAAAAACTTTCCAACAGTTGGGAAACATGAACATTTTGTGGCTTGTTTGATTTTGCCTAGAAATTGTTGCCATGACGGCGCCCCCAAAGCCAAGTGGCACAAACGTGCTGTAAGTATCTGCTGGAAACGAAATTCATAACAAGACAACCCGAGTACACACATACACACACACACACACACACACAGAAATATAAAAAGAGGAGAAGTTGTTATATCGTAAACAAAGACCTTTTCGCACCCCCAACTCCTAGAGTTTGGGCTGGCGCACAATTTGCATTTTACGGTGGGTGGGGGAGGAGAGCGGGGCAGTGGTTAAGGGTTGGGAGTGGGGGAACCGAGCTCACATCAGCCATTGTGTCAAATAAGCGCAAATTCTGAAAGGCGTTTGCCAACTGCCATAAACTGTCTACGAGATGTTGAGCGTCAAAATGCACAGCAAACAATTTCAGCAAATGTCAAGTGGAGGAGAACGTGCCAGCCCATGGAGACGAGAGGCGAGCAGTCGCTCGACTCCGCAGATACACAAAGAGAAAAACACAAGTCAGATAGACAATGATAAGACTGCAGTCGGACGGTTCAATGTTTGCCGAAATCTTGAGATATTTATGGCTACGCAGGGCTAAATAGAGCCGTAAATGGAATGCGTAACCAAAAATCTTTGACGTAAGACCTGAAAGAGATTTATTCGCTTGAGTCATTTGTACGATCTTTGACGTAAGCACTGGAAATAAATTCACTTTCCTGACTTTGCTCTGCTAGTAAATATTAATTTTAGTCCATTTAATTTCTTGTCTCTGCTCTGCAAGTAAATATTTATATTAGTTTAAGAATTTAAGAATTTCTTAATTTATTTATTTTATGCTCATTCCTTACAGTGTATTTGTTACCGCTTTTCAACTTATATTGACTTTTTAATAACTCACATTTTTTCTAGATTTTTTCTAATCTTCAAATAATCCTCTTATAAATTATAACAACTCATAATTTAAAGCTAATAATACGTAATGCAATTATAATTATTATTTTAGTGTCTAATCAGCATATGAATGGAATTTTTATTTTATTTTTTTGTTCATACTTAAATCAACAGCCGGATTTATGTTAAAATTAAACTCAAGTTCAGACTTGGAGTTTTGTGCTGCGTTTCAAGAGTGTTAAATATTATTTATTGTCGAAAAATGTAAATGGTTCTAAAAGTAAAAATTGTATCATATTAGAAATGAGGGAGATTTTGAAAAATATGAGATGACAAAGCCTGCTCAAAAGAGCGAGCAGTGCAGCCAAGCTGAAAGTAGAGTAAACTTAAGTAGAGAATAATTTTTAAAATATAAGCATAAAATGTCAGTTTTGAGAGGATTACAATAATAGACTATAGTTACACAGTTACAGTTACAGAAATTTATATATTTATAAAATATTAGTATATTTAATAGAATAAATTGCTTACATTTTTAAAGTATTTTTTTAAATGTGTGCATAAAATTGCTTTAAGTTTTCTAAATTATATACATATTTATTCAAGTGGAACGACTAAAATTGTTTAATTATTCGTAGAAAAAAAATTGTTGATGGGGTTTTATGGACTTTTAATTACAAAAAAAAAAAATTATTTTAATAATTTTAATTTATTAAAATTAAATTAAAATTATTAAAATATATTTCAAGTATTTTAAAATTGTATTACATGTTTATAGAATACTCCCATTCCATAAATTCTCTTAAAAGTAGGTATTTCACTAATGTTATGAAAGAGCAAAGTGTTCTTTCTGAGTCACAATATGTGCAATTTTCCATCTAGAGCAAACCACTTGCTCCATATTAACTTCAATATTTATGCAATGCAATTGGAATAATGGCTGTAAAAGCAAATTCACTGACTCATTCACTATGGCTATAAAATAAATGAGCTGGCCTATCGCAAATATTTCTACTCACGTGTCGAGCCGTTGCAGAGCAGGAGCAGCAGCTGTTGGCAGTATTAAAATGAATTCATATCGATCGGGAGCACCCTATATGTGCATTTGTTTGAATTATTTGGTTTGTCGCCTCTGTCACAGAGGCAACAAAACTGAACATTTTTGCATACGGAAATAACAGCAATTGTGTGGCTATAACATTGCAGTGACAGCTGCAGCAACAACAAAGTTGTCCAATTGGCATTGGTCGCATTTTGGGAAGTTTTTTTTTTTTAAGTCTCTTTTTTGGTTGATGACTCGGTTTTGGTGTTCGATTTACAACTTTACTTAAATTTTTGTGGCTTGGTCATCAACTCGTTTGGGCCACGATGCTTCGTAGCTGCTCTTCAAGTGAAATTCATATAATTTTATGGGTTCGCCTTGACTGCCAGCCGAACTCAAAGTAGGGTATGTTCTCTCTCTCTCCCTCTTCCTCTCCCTCTCTGTGTGTGTGGCCTACATATGCTTTATTCATCTTTGCATCTTCTGCAATTTAAGTGCAAAACTTTAACTTTCTTTGGCTTTAAGAAGGGCCAGCGCAGAAATCCGCACAAATTAGATAAACATGTAAATGTTTATTGACACAAAAAGGACACCGACTGAAGACTAACGACTCACGAGTGACGAGTGACGACAAACGACTGAGGCCAGGGGGCATTAAATCTGAATGTGTAATATGCGTATGAATAATAAGGTAGACAAACAGGCACACAAAAAGGGACACAACTGGCAATACAAATTGACATTTTGTTTGCCTTTCACCTGATGACAGACGCCAGACGACAGCCAGTCCAGAGAGAGAGAAAGAGAGAGAGAGAGAGAGCAGGCGAATGATAACCGCTGGGGTTTGCGGTTCAGACATTGGCATTACGGATCCGAGTCGGGGACCCCAAATCGCATAATGTTGTAATTGAGTGTTGAGGAAATTCTGTTGGCAGCACGTCTCTAAAGCGATGCGGAGCACATAAATATCTTCTTGGTGGGCTTAGCGTGTTACAGATACGATAACAGCTTTAAGCCGCGCAGCCAACGCAGATACGATTCGCATCTTTAAGGACTGGGCTGGCTTCAATTTTGGCCAAGACCCAGCATTGAGCAAAGCATTACAAGTTCGCTCGCTTTACTTTCAAAATGTGAATGCACTTTTATTACAGTTGTTGTTGCTGTTGTTGTTGCTGTTGCTGTTGTTGGTGTCTTATACGTGACGAGTTTTTTGTTTTTTTCGTCGGGCATTGCTCTACTTTTTCTTCAAGCAGCAGCAGCAGCAGGAAGATGAAATTATTTTTGGATTTGTTGCCTTTTTCGTATGCCCGTTAAATTTTTGTCTTTCGGTTGAAAGTTGAGAGTTTTCTCGTTTATTTATGAAGCTTACAGTTGGGCTGCCGCCTCGGCAGGTGAATGTGGGACGGAAACTGTAGCTGAAATGAGATTTGTTGGCTTAGGCTGATTTTACGCAAATGAAATATATGATACTAAACAAATTGGGTCACTTAAAGTACAATTTGTATTTAATTTAATGTGTCACAAAAAAAAAAAGGGAAGCACACTTATATGATACTCTGTTTAAATATAATTTTTATTTTGAGGGTTTTTTATGGTAAATTAAACGCGCAAATATTCGCAGTGGCAAATGAAATTTGTGCCTAAACTAGCTGAAAGCGAAATTTGCGGGTGTCGAAAAAAAAAGTGCGCATTATAAGTATTCGGGGCCAATCAGCGAGGCGAGTCACGTGCGCTGAGGGTCAGTCGGGGAGGCTAAGCTCAGCTAAGGAATTCGATTTACATGACAGCAGCAACTGAAACAGCAGCAGCAATGGCAGCAACAAATGTCACAGTCTATTAATAGTAAATAAGGCAGCTGTTTCCCATCCATAAGGTAATTACAAGCAACAACAAAAAATTAATTACGTGTGAGGTCGATGGGCATTGCGTGCCTTTGATTTGGGCTCTGTTATAACCCTTTTTGCTTCAATCAATCGCCAGCGGCTGTCAAATTAGCCGGCGAAAACATAAATAATATAAGCACTATATTTGAGGCTGTTTCATTGATTGTGGCCGCCCCTCCCCCAAGTCCATTTGATGAAGTTGATGTGTGGCATATTAAGTATACGCAGCGGGTGGACTAAGCCTGGCTGAGTCGAACTTTGGCCGCCATTTAAATATGCAATTAAATTCTATGCCACTTAACTATGCCCATTTACAATTACCCAACAACTCGAGCTCGATGCGCCCTTTGGGGCAATCGCAACATACAATTAACATGGCATAGAGATCATGTAATGCCAAGTCTGGCCGCAAGATCGTGCTAAAAATAACGAAGAACGCATTATAAATGCCATGTTAACTCTGACGATGGGCAGCAGCAGCAGCCGCAACAGCAACAGCAGCACTTAAAGGTAATTTGCCCCATTATGGCGCAAGGGCCAGCAAATTGCGCATCTAACAAGTTAAGAATAGAATAGGAAAGCGATATGCACTATAAATAGTTAAGAGCACATCCAAATGCAGCCAGAGACAGAGCAGGAGCAGGAGCCAGCATCCATGCACTGATGGCCCATAAACGATGAGGAGCAGAAATGCTGCTGCTGCTGCTGCTGCTGCTGCTGCTGCTGCTGATTGACATAAAGAGCAAGTGGAGTCATAAAAGAAGTTGCTGCCAGCAGATGAATCAACATTCCAAGCGGTCAACGTACCACGTACCAAAGCAGTCAGGATGATGATGATGTTGCCGCCGCAGCACCAACAGCAGCAGCAGCAGCAGCAGCAGCAGCAGCAGCCATAAAGACAAAGACAGTGGGCAATGAATGCATTGAAAGCGGCTGCTTAACCCAACCAAAAACTCAAACAGAACAGGCCAAGGCGCAAGGCACAAGATGCCAGAACGTAACATTAAAATAAACGCGCGCAGATAAATCTTCAGGTTCTTCTGCTTGGCTCGTCTCTCCTCTCCCACCGCTCGCCGCTCCTCACTCGGCCAGCAGCCTCTGCAGGAGGAAGCTGCCTGTCCAAGTTCAGCGAGAATGCAATCAAACGTGTGCACTGTAAAAAATTTATGTGTATAAACTTATTTGGCTCGAATTCGTTTTATCGAGGCTAAATTTAATGATATATAAATAGTTGACAAATTTTAAAATGAGAGTTGATTAGATTTATTTAACTTTTTTTTGTACAAAAAACGGTGCTATATATGCAGTTATCTGTTTACGTATATTTATAAATATTTTTGTATAATT
>NW_022045890.1:527951-543988 GCF_001654015.2 Drosophila navojoa
AAATTACTTTAAGTATGGCAAACCTTTTTAGCTTACGCCAGAGCAGAGTAAATCATATTTTTATAGCTCAATTAGTTGTTGTCTATTGTTACAATTTATTAAGAAAATGAACAACACCCACTGGCCGCTGTGTATATGATATGTTTCTGGCTAGTTGTAAACAGATATACCCGGATATATATATATCTGTTTTTCCATTTTGCGTGAAAAACCACAGCCAAACAATGAAAACAAGCAGCATATGCAGTTGCCTAATGAGGCGACTGGCTGGGCAAACAACAATTTAGGGGACACAAGCGTGCCTGAAATTGTGAAGGAGTTGGTTGGGAAATAGAAATTATTCGGCACACAGTGCGTATGATTAATGCAGGCGCATATTTAATCATTTTTCATGGGTCCGAAATGACAGGCGAGCAGCGTAGATGATGTAACAACAAACGGAAAAACAAGGGACAACAATTTGAGGGTTTTTCTGCCAATGAAATTCAAGAGCTGGCCAACAGTTGACAGCCTAACAATTCGTATTAGATAAGGGGCGGGCTATAGATATGGAGCTAGGGCAAGGGGCGGACCAGTTGGGCACAATCGAGTGCAACTGACAAAAGCAACAACATCCTGGACAGCCACGCCCCCTGCCCTAGCCACCTTCAGGCTGTGAGCAAACAAAAAGAGGCAAACTAAAACTAAACTCATTTAACTTTTGCCGCATTTTTGTTAGCATTTCACCTTGCCCAACAACAACAACAACAACAACAACAATATACAACAGGCAAAAAAAGAAGAAGAAAACTGTTATCAAAATGTCATTCATTCAAATATGTACCTAGTCGCCAAGCATCGTTGGCTGCCTGGTCGCCTCCCACCTCCATTGTTGATTCTTATTATACAATTTGCCTCCTCTTGCCCTCTACTTGCAGTGCCCACCGACAGCCTCAGCAGCAGCCTCAGCAGCGCATCCTCTACAATTGTCATGGCCGCGGTCACGCCAAGCAGCATTAGCTCGAGTGGCAGCAGCACCACCGAATCGCTGCTGGAGCAGCAACAGCCGCAGGGTAAGTATCTGGACTTAGCTAACACCAAAATCTGTTCTCGAAAAAAAGGAAAATCCAAACAATTCCAACTCCTTCTCCTCTCCCGCTTTACAGGCCAATGCCTGCTGGATGGCATTTGGGTGCCGGAGACGACGGTGCACTGCGAGAAGCAGACGAGCTGCCGCGCCATTCAGCGCACCGGCCACTGCTGCCCCGATTATAAATGCGGTAAGTTGTTGCCACTCGTTGCATTTATGCAAACTGCTGCTGCTCCTGCTGCTTCTGCATCATTTTAGGGCTTACCTTTTATTTCTTTCGCCCACACAGATTGCCAAAAGGACGGCAAGACTTATGCGAACGGCTATAAATTGGTTGATCCGGACACACCCTGCACCGTGTGCTACTGCAAAGGTAAGGCCACAGCGAAAATATGCATTGTTCTCGATAAAAACAAAAAATAAATGAAATTTGAAACTGCCGAAAAAAAAAAAACAATCAAAGAGGGAACATTGAGTTGGGCTTTAACCAGGAAGGGAAATTTTTCAAATTTTCATTTCAATTTCGAACTGTAAGCCTTACTATGGCTTTATAAATTAACTTAGCTTCGCATCTGTATGCTCATGTAGTTGAGATTGCTTGACTATAAGATATCCTTGAATCCTGCAAGAATATTGCGTCAGGGTATACAAATATCTGAATATTTTACAGAAACAAACTTCTATAACTTTTCCTTTTCTCAGCTGCTAATTTGCCAGGCAGATTTCGCTTTTTCTTAAGCTTAACTTTTTCTGTACCATGGAAACCCGTTTCCCGTTTCCCGCTTCCCGTTTCTTAGTTTCGCTCAAGGCAACTGCAATTTATAGTCAATCGCATAATTATGGTAACATCTCATTACAGGTGGAGAAATTGTGTGCAGCCCTGTGACCTGTTTCCGGCGCGATGATTGCATGCCCAAATACGTGCCCGGCCGCTGCTGTCCGGAGTACGACAACTGTCCCAGTGAGTAGAGCACTCCGATAATAACTAATCTCGACCGTTTGCTCACAGCCGTTTCGACTTGTCTGTTCCGCAGTTCTTGACAACAATCCGCCGCTGTCCAGTGAGTCGAGCAGCGCGGCACCGTCGACCGCGAAGCCAGCGCCGGCTGCACCGCCCGCTGGTTTCAATTGGAATATAACCATCAAGGAGATTACCAAGCCGACAGAGATACGCATAACTGATGACAATCACAAGGTCAAACAGACAATACCGACGCGCAAGGTGCCCAATACCGAGGCACCGACAGCAGCAACAAGCGCAGCAACAACAACAACAACAACAGCAGCAGCACCAGCAACACCCACTGCAGCAGCAGCTGTTGCTGATGGCCCAACAGCAGCAACAGATATGCCGGCAAGTGAAGCAACAACAGCAGCAGCCGCTGCCGCAGCGGTGGTTAGCACCACAGCAGCAGCAATGCCAACGGCAGCAGCAACAGACTCGCCGGCAACACCAACGCCTAGCCAAGACACGAACCCGAAAGCACTTCCAGTCAACGGCAGCGAGAGCTTAAAGCTCATCGCCTCAGTCGGCTACATTGAACGGCCGCTCTCGCATAACAAGCCGCTGGTCACCTACAATTCCGACAGCTTGCAGCCGCTGGCCGAGAACGATCCCAGCAAGGTGAACATCAAGCGGGAGTATACCACAGAGGGCGTGGCTGGGCTGTTGGGCAGCAAAGCTGAGGCCGTGCCCATCGGGGCGAGCTCCATATTCCTGCAGAGTGGCTTCAGAGATGCGCTTGTGGAGAATGCAGCGGAGATAGAGCCGGACACGGCGGGCAGCGACAACATCTACCATATCATCTCCACCACAGAAGGACCCACCGGCAGCAGCACCAGCAGCATCGGCAGCAGCAGCAATCCCAGCAGCACGGAGCGCACATCAATCTCGAGCACAGAGGGGCCCATGCAGTCCACTGACTACAGCTCCACATTTATCTCAAATGTAACCTTCGAGCAGGAGTCGACAACGGAGGGATTAATGGCCATCAGCAGCAGCAGCAGCGAGCTGCCAGCCTCGAGCACTGCGCAGCCCGTGCATCACATGGAGGAGGAGGATGTGCCGCAGGTGGAGTCCAATCCCGCATATCCCTCGCTGCCCGAGGACGACTTCAGTCTGCGCGATGTCAACTTTCCTCTGGTCGAGCTGGAGGAGATCGTGGAGGCGGAGACCAAAGATGAGCAGCGCAGCATTGTCAGCCCCTTTGAGCTGGACAACAAGCGCACCAAGCTGGTCACGGAGAGCAGCTTGGATGCCAGCGGCAATGGCAGCGGCGCCGGCAGTGGCGGCGGCAGCGGCGACTCCGAGTTCTATCTCGGCTCCACAACGGAACGCATGCTGAGCGCAGCAACCAATTTGGAAAAGGCCACCATTCTGCAAGTGCCGCTGATGTACAGCGCTGAGGATAGCTCCGCCGAGACCCGCATACAGAACGTTAACGAGCTGGCCAAGATCAGTGCCAGGCAGACGGAGAACGAGACCAGCGGCGAGCTGGACACGGGCAGCGGCCAAGGGGAGCTGCGTGAGCCAACAACGCCACGCGCCCAGCGACTGCCCACCGTGGACATAGACGAGCTGGGCTCCGGCTCCGGCTCCGGCGCTGGCCAATCACAAGGCGCCCCGGATCCCAAAGCCGATGCTGAGAGTCTCAAGTTGAACGAGAGCCACGAGCAGGCGGACAATGTGGTCGAGACCAAGGCGACAGCGCGTGCCGAGAAGAGTTTCGTCGAGCAGCGAGCAGCGGGTGCGGCACATCACCTCGAGCGCCTCTTTCTGCAGCGAATATACTGAGAGGGAGTGAGTCGAGGTAGCACAACTAAGATTTTGGTGTATATAAATACTATATGAAACGTAGCAGAGCAGTAATTGAAGACAATTACTTCAGTAGAGGAGGGAAAAAGAAAACACAAGTGCTTGAGTAAGGCGAACAACTAGCTAAATGCCATGATAATTCCACTGTAATTATCAAGTAATTAAAGTATTACTCAAGTAAATGTTTCTTTTTTTATTATTATTATTATCTTTGTGTAATTCTCATACGTAAAGCATAAATTTAGTAATTATATGTAGCCCTAATACTTGTAAGAATTGTGTATCGATATCGATAGGCAGTTATCGATCATTAAGTGCGCCGTCTAAATGCAAAGTGAGCGAAAAGTCCTAAGTTTAAGTAGCAAGAGCAAAGAAAGAAAAGAAAATCTAATTTACACCGACTGCAAATTCAATTCTTAATGCAAATCAAACTTAAAATTTAACTAGAAATTAAGCATTATTTAGCAGCAACGACTACATCAATTGAACTAACGGTAAATATAAAGCTGGGCTCCCCAAATGCAATAAATATTTAAATACATAAAATACAAATATATTTTTAGCACTTTGCACTTTGTGAAATTTGCTTAGGTATAGAATTTATTTATTCATAAATAAATATACAAAAATAACTAATGAAATTTAAAAACATTTTTATGACTTAAGAACACATTTAACATTGCCACGCCCATACATACGCACATACAAAATTATTACACACTTTATTTAACTTGTTTTATTTACTATGAATTTATTTAATATTTAATTTATTGCATAAACTATAAAAAAAAGTACTATGGAACGCAAGGCAAATGCTCTAGTGATGTTTTTTTTAATGCAAATTATATAGTCCTCTTCGATTTGAAAAGCTTTTAAGTTTAGACTGAATATTGAAAGTTTTAATTTAAAGCAATTACTTTAGTTAATAATTAAATATATTAAAGAAACATATAACAAATAAATATATATTCAGAAAATTCATTTAAATATAAAAAAGTGTCAAAGTGCAGTCATTTTTTAGTACTTAGGCTAATTCAAAAATATACCATTTAAAAAGTAAAAAAAAAAAAAAAATATATAAGTAAAAAATAATTTATTTAAGCTAAGTTGTGTTAAGCAAACATATAATCGCACAAATTGTCGGAAAATAGCAACATATAAAAATTAAATATATATTACAAATGTACTTTAACTAGCGTAAATTTAGTTTCAAGTTCATTTTCATATGTACGAATAATAATAAAGATTATATAAATATATAAATAGTAATAAAAACATGTGATAATTGGATGTATGAGAAGGGCATAGAAGAGTGCAGAAATCGAAAGAGAACACAAGGGAGAGTAAATAATTAATTATGACAAGAAGATGCATTTTACTAAATGAAAAACGTCTAGGAGAGCTAAGAGCAAGGATTAAGGGAATGAAGAGGCCGTTCCTAGGAATTGTCTTTCACTTTTCTCACTCACTACAATTCACTCTCTAGTGAGAGAAACGCACGCAGAAGACTCTAGAGTTGGAACTGATCGAATAGGTGGAAAAATATATGCATGCTAACTTGATTGGATTGAGCTGAGAACGTGAGAGGAATATAAAATATCGCCGTTCGCTTTTCAGTTTGATGTGGAATAGTTTAAGTATCAACGCCAACTTATTTATATGTATTGCCAGGCTGATGCATAAGCGTGTGAAGCTCTTAAGAGAGCATAAGATTGGAAGGAGAGACGTAGAGCAGAGAAACATACACTGTGAAGCGCGTAGGAGAGAGTAAAAGTGAGTGAAAGGCATTTTAGAAAATCGTAAAAGTGCAGTAGAGTATAGAGGATAAGTATGGCAAATCGGTTCGAAGATAAAAAGTTAAGAAAGTAAGCTAAGAGCATGAGTATCAAAGAGAGACGATGCGAAATAAGGAAACGTGACATGGCAACAACAACATATCAATGCATGTCAAGCCACTTTTAAGAGCATGAGAAGCGCATAGAAGAGCGCTGAGGCACAGCTGTTCGGATTGATGCAAGCAAAACTTGAACTGAAGAAGATTTGTGTACGCACACTTGTCCTACCAGCAATTGCGCAATTGAACACACCTACAGCAACAGCAACAATATCAACAAAATTCCACATGACTTTTCATTAAATATGCAAGTGCATGCGGCGGCAATTACCAAGAAATTAAATGAACAAAACGCAGACAACAAACATCACGACAACAGTCAACGACGACGACGGCAACAACGATTGTTGCATCACAACGGCAACAGGCAAAAGTTGCCGCAGCAGCAGCAGCAACGGAGACCGCAGAGCGGCGCTTCGGCTTACGCCGCAGGCAACAATAATGACAAACATTCAATATATTGAACTGTAATGAAAAATACACTTAAACAACAACAACAACAACAACAACAAAAGCAAGTCTTATGCAATAAGGTTGAGGAGCTGACAGCGAACTTTTAGTTAATTTCGTATGCGCCGCGGGATACCAATTGGAGAAAGTCTTCCACAGCGTCTTCGTGCCGTTTATTAGACCCAAAAAAGCACTTTCGATTAGAGGAGCAACAGGTTTGTAGGAGCTAGACTTTCGCTTTCGTTCAAGCTAGAGTCAAAGTTAATGGGAATGAAAGCCAGCCACATTTGTAATACTTAAATAAGATTTTTAGTTTTTATTTTTTAGTTTTGTTTTCGGGTTTGTAAACTTAACAAAATGCAAATATCCAAATCGCATGATTTATGGGATTGCCATTAATTGCGTCCAATTTGATCGACCTGCGTCTGCAGGTTGTTTATCACCTCCGATGGCACCGTATCGCCGAGAATGTCGAACAGATTGATGCGCTGGTTGCCGGGTATCTGCTCGTAGGCGCCCAGCTCGATGCCCTCCTGCACGTTCTGGATCTGGGCATCCTTGGGTATGAGCAGCGTCTGCTGCGCCTGTCGGATGGCCTCGTTCGAGTAGGCGGCGCCCTCACGGGTCTGTGGCAAGCAGCGCACGCTGCCAGCCAGCAGCAGCACGGACAGCACGGAGCACAGCGCGAAGAATTTCATTTTGGCTATTAACTGCAGGAGAGATGCGCGTTTCATTCAAGTTATTCAGTACGCCTTTCTTTTCTTTGGTTTCTTTTTGCTTTATGCTTTTGTTTCGCTATATTGTAAACAGCATTCGCTGTCTTACCTGGCGCGTTAGCTTTGTTGTAATGATTCGGCTGCGCAGGCGCCGCACGCTTTTTATAAGCTGAGCCCGCGCACTGGAAGCGGCGCTGCGGCTGGAAAGTCACTGGGCGCCCGCAAACATTTCGCTTGTTTATTTCTGGTTTTTAATTTAATTTTTTTTTTTATTTTTCTTGGATCAGTCAAATACAAGAAAAGTAAAAAATGAAAGAGCTTAAAGTAATTACCATGGTTTTGGTTTATTTACTTTTTGCCAAGCGACCCATAAAAGTTGATTATTTTTAGAGCAGCCAAATAATAAAATGGTTATTATTGAGCATTTGACCACTCTTGTTGCGAAGGTTAAAGCACAACAGAAATGTCAAGAGGCGCTTAACCTTCCAATGCGCAGACAAGTTGTTGTAGGCATTGCTATTTGGTTCATTAATGGCCGCAGCGAGGCAGCATTAATGAAGTTGAACAATTGCGCACGGCTTGAAGAGCCACCGAATTGTTAATTGCTAACCAGCTATGGTTTTTAATATTTTTGCGTAAGCCGTCAACAGCAACTGCAGCTATTTTTTTTTTTTAATTTTTTCTTGTTTCTTTGGCAACATAGCGCATCGCATATCAATATTAATTAATAAACGATTAAGTTTTTGGGTATATTACTATTTTTTGCACGTTTGAATTGCATAAGATATACATGATTAAGTAAGAGATGGTAACGACATCTGCATTTAATAGGTAATTTGTCAAATATATATGTTGTCTGCAAACGGTTGATTTTGGCGGTAATTTTTTAAATACCCGATAACATGTTAATAAAGTGATAAGAAGTATATTGATTGGCCCAAGTTGGCAGCTCGCCACCATTTGTTGCGCTGTGGTAGCGATACCTTAGCATTGTAGATCCTATGGTTTTCGTTTCGTATCATACTTAAAAATTCAAATAATATAATTATATTTAGTATTAATACTCTTTAGTCAGTGTATTTTGTAATCACAGCTTAGCCGGTAGTTTCATTGCAATTGCACTGCCTAAGCTAAAGTATCGATATATCGAGCATATTCACATCACTAATATCTTTGTGCACACCACAATTATTTAGCGATTTGTTTTATAAATAATTGTTTATTAATTAAAATAAACGATAATTATTTTAAAAATCACCGCTGTCTTGTATAGGGCCGAAAGAGTGCTCTGAGCAACACATCTGAACAGTTCAGCTGCTGGCCGCAAGTCCCACAACCGAAACAAAAACACCGCATTGAAACGCACGTGTGCGGGAAGATGGAAGTAGAAAACGGCGAGGGGCAGGTGCAGGTACACCTGAAAACCAAACAAGAACAGTGAGTATTTCAACCATAATAGCTTAATCTTACTATTAACAACTACTATTTCAGATATGCTGTTCCCGACGTCCCATATGCGATCGAAGGCAGCGTTTCAACCACGGAACTCAATATATTTCTGAATGCCTTACTGCAGAGTAAAGGAGCTGAAAGCGTAGATTTTGACTTTCTTGTGTTCGATGAGTATCTGCGCGGTCGACTGTGTGATCATCTGCGCGAGAAGGCAATCAGTTTTGAGGATTCCATTGAAATTGAATATGTGGAGCGATTTCCAGCCCCAGAGCCGCAGGATTGTCTACTGCACGACGATTGGGTGTCAACTGTGAAAGCATCCGGGAAATGGATACTCACTGGCTGCTACGACAACACCTTAAACATCTGGACCTACAAGGGCAAGCATAAGCTCACCATTCCCGGACACACGGCGCCCATCAAGGCTGTGGATTGGATATCACTCGACGACGAAAACGGCCGGTTTGTGTCCACCTCACAGGATCAGACAGCCATGATGTGGCAATGGAATATCGCCTCGAACGCCGTAGAATGTGTATCCGTGTGTAAGGGTCACGAGCGCGGCGTCGATAGTGTCTGTGTTAGTCCAGATGCACAGCGCTTTGCCACTGGTTCCTGGGATACGATGCTTAAGATATGGTCAGCTGAACTAGAAGATGTTGGCGAGAGCACTGCCAAGCGTGCCAAAGAGAGCGGCGTTAGAGTATGTCGGATTCAAACTAACATTAATACATAAACTGCATATCATTATAATTTTGTATTCATAGACGCCGCGAATGACACTGCAGGGTCATCGAGAAAGCATTTCAGCAGTGCAGTGGATGGACAACAATACATTGCTAACTGGCAGTTGGGATCACACGCTCAAAGTCTGGGATCTGAACCTGGAAGGTATAAAGACAGAAATATCGACCAACAAATCTATCTTCGATGCCAGTTACTCAAAATTGAATAACTTAATTGTTACCGCATCGGCGGATAAAAATCTGCGTCTATATGATGCGCGGACAAACCGTATGTCATACTCAAATTACGTCCGAATTTTTAAAAACTGAATTAATGAATCTTTTCTCCTTTTTCAGAGGGTTCTGTGGTACGCAGCACTTACCTGGGCCACAATGCTTGGGTGCAGACTGTGATGTGGTCCATTACGGAGGAGTTTCTATTTGTATCGGGTGCATATGATAACCAGAACAAACTGTGGGATTGCAGAAGTCCCAAGGCACCGCTCTACGATTTGCTTGGGCATGGCGAAAAGGTTCTGGACATTGACTGGTCGAATCCCAAATATATTGTTTCTGGTGGTGCGGATAACACAGTGCGTGTGTTTAAATCGAGCAAAGCCACTGTTGAGAATATGGAAACAAAGTAAAATTTGGACATATACAAATTATATATAGTAACTGCTAGACGGCGCTAAGTTTAAATAAAATTACACTTTTTTTGTCATAACAGCTATCGACTAATATTATTGCAATAGCTTAACTGCCGGCGATATATTGTACACGCTCTTAGCAGCTATCGATAACAACGCTGCATCGATATAAAATTAACAACAAAAGAAATATCAAGAGCGGTCGACCGCTTGTCTGCCTAACTGTTCGACAACTACCAGCCTAACAATTGTAGCAAATTTAATGAATTTACAATTTAAAAAGAGCAAACGAACCGGACAATTTAAGTGTGAAGTGCGACGCGTGAGGCAACGCTTGCCAAACAAAGAACAGCACAGCAAAAACAACGCGGCCAAGTGTGAGACAGCGAACAAGAAAGAGAGGCGAGAGAGTGAGCGCGACTACAGGGAGCAGAACAATTTTGCAGTGTTTTCGCGACGTAAGAATAATCAAATTTTAATTGCAAAAGGTGCGTATCGTACAATTAACCCCGTGCAGTTCTTTGTCCAAGTTCAACATAGTGCTAATGGTTCAAATTGTGCAATCATGCGAATGATAGCGAGGCGACAGCGACATTGTACCGAACGCGTTTTGCAAATGTCTGCATGAGATGATTGATTTTTTTTAACTGCATCCGCGTGCAAGCAAACAACCTCTGCATGTTTCTCAGCAAACGCTAAAATTAAACACAACAACTAGGCGCTTACAGCACGGCCTTTGTCATGGCCAATATCAAACTCCAAACGCTGCTGCTGTTACCGTCACCGCTTCTGCCCCTCTGCGTGCAGCAGTAGCAGCAGCGGCGGCAACGCTTGCCAAAATGGCCGCTCGTCTCTGCGCCTCTCTCTGCACGGGCACCGCGCTCCGGTGATTAAATTTAATCCGATGGGGCTTAAAATGAATAGATTGTGGCATGAGGCTTTCGGGTTCTCAATTTTGTTCAGTTTGTTTGCGTATTGTCGCCACACAGCGAAACGGGTCAAGGACCTGTCGCAGATGCACCAGTGCTGTGGCATCTAGTTCAATGGCAAATAATCTAGTTCAGTTCTGTGTTTAATTGTTGTCTCAAATGTTTTATGTCGTCACGGCATTTCCATTCAATTGAATTGATTTTTTTCTTTTCTTATTTGCTACGAAATTTCGCTTTTTATCGGGTGGCAACGCCAGATTATGAATGTCTGATAACTTGGAGTTTGATTCTTAATCTATGTTTTGTTCAGAGTGCTTCCTTTGTTTGATGACAAATATGTTTCTATTGAATCAGCATTAAAGCGGGCATATTTGATCGATTTTGATTTCCCATTGCAGCCCTCCTTAAAGCTAAGAGACACCATACAAAAAGACTGTAAGCAACATCATGTCCTCAACTCCAGCAGCAGCGTCTGGTGCCGGTAGCAGTACCACCAGCTCCAGCGTTGCGGCCACATCGAGCTCCGGCTCCTCTAGCAGCACTGCCTCCAACAACCAGACCACAGCCGCAAGCACACCCGCACGCGGGCGTGGCGCCGCCAATACGAATGGCGGTAGTGCTGGCGCCAATGCTGCTTCGGGCAGCAACAATTCAACGGCAACCGCCACCAGCGATGAGCCACGAAAGGATACGAAGTCAACGCCACGAATATCTAAAGCACTGGGCACGTCGGCCAAGCGCATACAGAAGGAACTGGCTGAAATCACACTGGATCCGCCGCCCAATTGCAGTGCCGGTCCCAAGGGTGATAATCTGTATGAATGGGTCTCGACCATATTGGGACCACCTGGATCCGTCTATGAGGGCGGCGTATTCTTCCTGGACATACATTTCTCGCCCGAGTATCCGTTTAAGCCGCCCAAAGTCACATTTAGAACTCGGATCTATCACTGCAATATCAATAGCCAGGGCGTCATTTGTCTGGACATCCTCAAGGACAATTGGTCGCCGGCGCTGACCATATCAAAAGTCTTACTCTCAATTTGTTCCCTGCTCACAGATTGTAATCCTGGTGAGTACATTGTTAATGCCTAATCCATTTTAATGGTAAATAACGTGTCATCTCTTTGCTTTTAGCTGATCCTCTGGTTGGCAGCATTGCCACGCAATATTTGCAGAATCGAGAGGAGCACGATCGAATTGCGCGTCTTTGGACAAAGCGGTAAGCGAGATCGTAGATACATTTATCGAGCAGCCCTTAATGTCGATCTGTTCCACAGGTACGCAACATGATGCGCAGATCCTAGCATTAAACACGTACCACAAGCTGCAGCAAGAAACGAAAATTCGCAAATTATAAATAAATATATTAATGTACGCTAACTATAAACTTAACATAACACACAAGGAGACAATGGCAACCAACCACAGCAAAAGCAACAGCAGCAACAACCAACCAACTAACAGTAGTAAATAGTTAGACCACACAAGTCATATAAAGAAGTCAACATGATTTTTCCTGGAACTGTCTGTAACTTAATCATTATTTAAATCCCACTCACACGCATTCTAGTTGGATATATGTATAATTAATTATGCATTCAAATGGATTGTAAAAATGAAAGCGAAACCATTTGCGGTTGCGTGTTCAAAATTCCGTCTGTTTGAGAAGCAACTCAGCAAATCAGCAAAAACAGAAACAGCAATAAGAACATATTGAACCATAAAAAACGCATCATTAAACTTCACATTGGCATATTTACTAATCAACTACATAAATAAATAATTATAAATACAATTAGTTTACATTACGAGTATCTGTACAGTGTTAAGTAAAAATGGAGCTAAACAATTAACAACAAACAAAGCCTATTTTAGTAAATATACTTATTAACACAGCAAACAAAACAAATAACAAATCGTCAGGGCAGCAAATTTCGTAGTTTTGTGGAAATTTTCAATTAACTGGCCGCAAAAAAAACAAAAAATTTTACAAAAAAAAAAAAAAGACTCAATGTAAAAACGATTTACAATATATTTATACAACAATATAAGACACAACTTTTTCCAAATTATAAAACAACTTTTTGTTAATTATATAAACAATTTGATTTAGTTTTTGTTTTAATGTGATATCCATAAGCGTCAAATTTGTTCTTTGGCTATTCTCGTGCTGTAAAAATTGTGTATTATTAATGGAAATGCGAGCATGAATAAATATTACAAAATATAAAATTCACGAAATTTGCGTGGTATTTTTAACAAAATGCAAAAATTTATAAAACGAAAGCTAAAAAAGAAAAAAGAAAATGAAAAACTTCCTATTATTTTGTAGTTATAATGACTCAAATAAAAGAAAAAACAAAAACATAAGTAAACAAGTTTACAAGCAAGAGAACTTAAATAATAATAAAAAACAAAAACAAAATAAAGGTAACTATTTAAAAAATGTAATTCAAATGCGTCTCCAAATGCCAATTATTTATTTGATTTGTTCTAAAAAAAAATAATATTAAAATTTACGATGGAGAATAATTAAATTTCTTTTGACTAGTTTTAGTTATGTTTATGGAATTGATTTTAGAATCCTGGTAAGTGTAAACAATTTATTTTAAAATAGGTTCGATAAGAGTGAATTATTAATTTATTCTAATTTCTAGAGCATGTGCCCAGTATATTCATTCCATGAAAAAAAGGATTTAGACACTGCCTTTTTTTTTAAAACACAATTTAGTTTTCAGCAAAATCGAATACTTTAAATTAAGTTTTATTTATTTTGTATATATATAATTGTTTATATAAAATATGTTTGACATTCAATTCTATTAACTAACTTTGGATCATATGGCATCAGACTGCTTGAGGCAAGCTGCGCATATGAGACCAAAAACCCCCAACCCTAACGAGACTGGCACAAAAATCGGTATATATATTTATATGTATGTATATTGATGTGGTAAACTACGACAGATTCCCCGCTTTATAGATACATCCCATTGACGAGGAAGTCAGCCTCCTGGGAGTAGGGCGTCTTGCCGCCCATGCGACGTGCTCGTCGCCCCACTGTGCGCATTCGACAGCCAATCAGAATGGAGAGCGCCGCAGTGACGAGCAGGCCCAGGGTTAGGGAGAGCACCGCACCGCCGGGACGCTCGGAGTGACCATCGTGATCTCGGAATTCCAGCGCCAGATTCTCGTGTATCAGCTTGTATTGCTCGTGCACGGGACCAACGGGCGCCGGCAACTGTTGCTGCTGCTGCTGCTTGTTCTGCTCCAGCGCCAGCTCGATGGGATCCTTGGCCGTCTTGCTCTTGGCTTTCTTGTGCTTGTGCTGCTTCTGCAAAAGAGATCTCTAGAGTAAGCGGGCAGAAGTACTTTGGGCACTTTGCAACTCACCTTCTTGGGCGGCTCTGTAGACTTATCCTCCTCGTAGTCATCGTAATCCTCGTCAGCTGCCTGATTCTTGTCATGAGTGGGCGCTGCATTCAACACTGGCAACATGGCTTGCTGTGGCGACTGTGCTGCCGCTGGCGCTGGCTGAGCTGGCTGGGCTGGTGGTGCTGGTGGAGCTGGTGGTGGTGCAGCTGCTGCTGCCGCTGCTGCTGCTGGTGCTGGTATTGCTGCAGCGGTTATGTAGGCGTGGCTCTGCTGTTGCGGCTGCTGCACAGCAATTTGAGCTGGCGGCGCCACAACTTGTGGCCAGTTAACAACTTGCTGAGGCTGTTGCTGCTGCGGCATCGGCTGCTGCTGCTGCTGCTGTTGCTGCAGATAAATTCCTGAGCGTGGCAGCGACATGCCATACAAAGCGGCACCAGCGGGCGCTGCATTATTATTAGTATTATACGACGGCAACTGCAGCTGTGGTGGCGACTGTGGTGCCAGCGGTGCAGGTGGGGGCGGCTGGCCCTGAACCTGCCCCTGACTATTTGTCGACGGCTGCTGCTGCTGCTGCTGGAGTTGGAGGCCGCCTTTATGATTGAATATGTGACTGTTTAGCTGTTCATCTGTTGAGGAAGTGAATGGTTAAACGCACAGCTAATTGAATTAATTACAAGTAGACATGGAGACCAGAACAACACACACGACACACACGCACAGAGGCTACATTACACTCCTACTCACTAACACACTCGTAAATCAATTCGAAGTGACGGGCTCCCATTACAACAATGAAAACTGATGGGTAATTGCCATTTTCCCAGCAACTTCTCAAGTGCCCGCAGCCAATTGGCCAGAGTGGTCATCGTAACTGGAGCTGGAGCTGGAGCTGGAGCCATTGCGTGCACTTCGCCAGCAATTTATGTGCTAATGTCACACACGAGACAAGTATACTTCATAGTGTGTGTTTTTTTCAGCAACAACTTGAAGCAGTTATTATATAATGCTATAAATATTTATTGCATTTTTCACAGACTTGTTATATGTATTCATAACATAATTTTAGGATTTTCAGATGATGCAGGTAATAGTTATTAAATTCTTTGTATAGTAATTCATATGTGCATATACATATGTCACATACATTATAAAAGAGCCCAGACCTCATTTTTTCCCTGCGAAATTCCTATAAATTCATTTATACATAGATCATAGTTCATAATCTCTTTTCAAATCTCACACCAGTTTATTGTCATATCTTTGATAATATCGTTTCTTGAGATGAAAACCTATTATACCGATAAAAAGTTTTCTATAATAATCATACATATATGTATATTCAGGAGAAACTTGAGCTTGCGTTATTCGACTTTGCATTACTTTAGAGTATATTTGATATATTCTATAAATAGCTCTTTTAGGTTTTCAGATGTATACAAATATAATCAATGCCAATTTCAACTTTCTTATGCCTATCTTCAGTTCTGCCAACTTTGCACAAAATAATTAAAGTATTCCTTCATTGTAACAGCTAACAGAGAACCTATGCCGCTCAGCGAAATCTCCAAGCGAATTGAATTGATTGGCTTTTCTCCTTATCATACTCTTTATGAAAGCCATCCTCAGACATATTCAATTTGCTTAAGGATTATAGCATTGCACACCTCTAAGTTAATTTCCAACAAATTAAATTGCTTAGATACGAGCGTCTGTCGTTAAGCAATTAGAGAGGGAATGAGGCTTACGCGTATGTTGGCCTCTGAAAGACTGAAATCTAAGCGAATTTAAGTTCGCATTTAATGCAGCAATAATAAAGCTCCTCCAATTCCCAATTGGCTTTAGTATAACTTTGATAAAGTTAAGTTAGTGTACACAGATATTCTCGCAATATGAACGACCGTCAACCTGTGTCCCCTGGGGTTGCACAACATTTTTGATGGCCTAAAGTTTACATAGTTT
>NW_022045890.1:544756-567507 GCF_001654015.2 Drosophila navojoa
TTTGGATTTGCCCATTCAGTCTTGACTCCTGTGAATTATTCAAAATTGTTATTCATATTTACCCATATTCAAAATCTCTTGTGGCTTCTGCTGTTGTTGTTGCTGCTGCGTCTCGGTAATTAGCTTGCGATTAGCCCAGGCGGAGGCATCCTCTCGATTGTTAACCATGGGCGGTGGAGGTGGTGGTGGCGGTGGGGGACCAAGCACTATAACGTGCTGCTGTTGTTGTTGCTGTTGCTGCTGTGCTGTCTGCAACTGTTGTTGTATGGGCGGCACTGGCTGATATTGCTCCATATTGTTGTTGCTGTTGCTGTTGCTGTTGCTACTGGGCTTTATGGCAACAGCATTGCACTGAAAAGTTGGTCAACAATTGTGAAAATCTGATAGAAGCTGAGCTTGTGTATTCATGTGTGTGTGTGTGTGTGTGTGTGTCGTGCTCTGTCTGTATGTCTCTGTGTGTGTGTGTGTTGGTTAACTCACTTCCGGTCCCTCGTCGCTGCCATCTTCGCACTGGGGAATGCCGTCGCAGGCATTGTAAACGGCAATGCACTCGCCCGAGTGGCAGCTGAACTGGAAGCGGCCGCAGTGAGGGGCGGGCACTGCAAAGGGGAAACGGAAAGTGGACAATTGGCATTTGCATAATGAATATGTGTCAGCGTGTTGGCTACGAACCGCTTTGAGGTGCAGCCGCTGCTGCTGCAGCCAGTGCGGTCTGCGCCACGCCCACTGACTGAGAGCTGCCCGCTGTGGGCATGATCGCAATGCTGGGCTTGTCGCGCTGCGCTTCCGGCTTGAGCTTCAGGTTGCTCAGCTCCCACTCCTGCTGCGAGATATTGTTGCTGGGTATGTGCGGCAGCTGGGGACGGGGCGTGCTGGCCAGCTCCATGGAGCTGCGCACCTGCGGTGTCAGCACGGCGCTCGTGTAGTTCGCATGTCGCGTGAACTTGCAGTGGAAATTCTCGGGCGGACCGCACTCGAAAAGGTAGCAATAGCCGCCCGACTTGCGCTCAAAGATGTACACATCGCAGGCATCCGTCTCGCAGCACAGACGCTCGCACTCCTCCAGCGTGTCCAGCTCCAGGCCCTGCAGATACTTGCCGCCAATCGCCTGGGACTCGCCCGTGCGGATGATTGTGTTCTTGTGCACATCGAAGTGGCCTGCATGGGCAGAAGATGGTCAGATAAGGGCGTCCCGCCAGTTAACGCGCCAATTCCTTACCTATGCAAACTTCCAGATCCATGCGCTTGGCCAGCCGATGCGTGGCGCTGGCCGCGTACTCCGGCTGCCCGGCAGCTGCCATGAGGAGCAGCGGCAGCTGGAGCAGATGGAGCAGCTGGAGCGGCAACAGCTTAAACAACATTTTGCAGCTGACTTGTGATTAGCCTCTTGGCTAATTGCCCGGACACAGCTCACTGACTCTCTGTTTGTGTGTTTGTGTGTTTGTGTGTGTGTGTGTGAGTGGGCGGGGGGCTCGACTGGAGCTGCGCGTTACGGGGGCTTGGCGTGTTTACAAATTTTACACGCTTATTGATTTTTTGGTAACAGCACAGAAACTGCGTAGTTTCTTTTATAATTTCCACTGATTTCTGATACTCGAGCTGCACTTGGCGTAGCACAATTTATTTTGTAAATGTTAGTCTCGATGTTTTAACGAAAGGTTTCATTGTATGCTGATAGTAAATATAATATCCAAGCAGCCCAACTCGCTGGCCCGAAATGTAAACCAATGGAAAATGCAAAAGAAAATTCAGCAGCAGCTCAAGCATGCAGCAACCCTTAACGACAAAGCTCAAGAGCTTTCCAAAACAGCTGTACAAACTGAGCTTTTGCACAAGATAATGTTAGCAATAGAGAAATACATGTAGTTTGATAAAAACTTATAATGATATATTCATAAATCATATATCATTATCTATTTAATATAATATATATCATATATATACTTATCGAAAAGTATAGCCTTATCAAAACCTGTTTTCCATGAAAGCTCCAAGCTTTCTCTCTCTCTCTCTCTCTCTCCTGCGCTTCCAGTGAACATATGTTTGGCTTATGCTTCATTTCCACCCTAACCTTGCAGCACCTTATAGCAGCAGGCCCAATAACAATGGCAGCATGTATTGGCGCATCCCTGCTGTTGTCCTTTGCCTTGCTCCTATTCCCATGGCCATCCCTAAACAGATTTTGAACTGCAAACATGTAGTCGGCATATTACAATAAAAATCAATAAAAGCTTTCGTATCTTCCCTCTATTATTCTCTTTTTTGTAGGCTTTAATAATTTAACTGCGCTTGAGGGTGGCTGAGGACTCTAATGTCTGTGTGGATGGGCCGATTAGGGGCAGGCAATCAGGTAGATTGTTGTTGGTAAATATTATGATGTGGTATGCGAAATACATACATACAACAAGAGAAGAATGTTATGAGGCCCACACATGCTTAGAGCTGTCATTGCAATTGTTTGTGATGTCAGTTGAAAGTTCTGTCAGGTGTACTCGAATGGGTAATATGAGGGTACATTTAAGTATTGTTAAGCATACTTGGGTATTTGCAGTCTGTGTAGGGCTCTTGATGATTGTCACTAAATTTATTTATAAACGTATTTCAGCTGATATGGTATGCCGAGTATATTATGAATTAAGAATAATATTCATTATTCTTATCAAATAAATAATACATTTCTGTTTTCGAAATTTGTTGGTAAGGAAATATTATATTTTTATTTAGGCATAATTAAAAATAAAATATATGTATGTATACAAAATTTAATATCTAGAATTTAACAATCTATAAAAAATATATATACTATAAATATTTATATTCAAACGGCTTTCATAAATATGCTTATACTACCCCTTGACATAACTGACTTTGTAATTATTCATACAATTTATATTGCAACTCTCTGAAACCTCAAGAATACATTCCAACTCAGCATAAACTTTTTCTTATCCCTGGTCATACACACATGCACACACACACACTTACACATACATATATACATACACGACACCCATTCCACTTGTGCGTAGCCGCAGCATAAGCCGAAAATGTCTATAAATAGCATCAGACGAGACGCCCAAAAATTGCACACAGCAACAACAGAACAGCTGTAACAGCATCGCTAACAGCGCTCTGTTAAGAGCTAACAGAGTGCGCTCTCACTGCTAATGGCTAACGGCGCATGCGTTGCATTGGGGTGACAACTTTAAGGCTGTTGAAGTTGAATCAACTTGAAAATGTTAATGAAAAATAAAAATAAAGCGATACATGGGTAAAGGCCCACTGACACCCACACCCCACACACGCACACATACACGCACACATACGCGCACACACATAAACATAGACTGACTGCGTTTATTAAAACACCCAGGCGCACATTGCACAAAGGCCAAGTCAGGCAACAACCATAATGACTACAACAACAATAGCAACCCCTTTGGCCGGGCCCCATACAAAAAAGGCAGAAAAATAAAAGAAGCATTTGGAGCCATAAAGTGGGCAAATGTGAGCAGAGGCGAAAAACCATTGCATATTTCAGGGGGCAGCTCCTGCTGCTAACCAAGTGGCAGCGTGTTAGACGCTGTTAACTGTGTGCGTGCGTGTGTGTGTGTGTATGTATGTGAGAGGTTGTTTGTGAGTGCACTCATAGCACCAACTGCCAACAGCAGCAGCAGCAGTTGCAACAACAACAACAACAACAGCTTTAAATTGCATGTTCAGTTTTTGGAGAGCGATTTTAATGCTTTTAATTTGAATGATGCAAAAGTGGAGGCAAAACTCTATGGCGCGACTGCTGTTGTTGTTGCCATGTCATTTAAGTTAATAGCAATAAAAAAAAACACCACAAAAATGAACAGAATAGTTTCTGCATTTACATATATCGAGGTTACACTTAATTGCAGCGAGCGTGCTTAAAGGTATTTTATTGATTTTTGTCGCTTTCAATTGTCGTGCTTGCAAATTGCATTAAGTTGAAAATTCCCCATGTCTGCAGACTATTCCACGTATCTGGGGAATACAAATTTTCTATTTATTTCATTTCTCTTCTGCTTTTTATATACTGTCTACGTCTATGCGAAATTCTGCGAATAGTTTATGAGCGCCAGGATTTTTGCGCGCTGTTGCTGTTGCCCCAGGCCTTGGGGTGAAGCCAAAAAATAAAAAAATAAAAGAAATTCCAAATTTCGAAATTGGTTTTTTGTTTCAAAGTCATTTGGCACAACGCCATCGCCGGGGTTCAATAACACGAAGAAATTTGTGAATACCCAGTGCTCGTAAAGCATGAAAAGGACATGTGCACGTCCAATGCACGCAAACAAATGGAAATCACATAAAAAGAGAGAGACAGAGAGGGAGAGAGCGAGAGAGAGCGACAAAGGGAGAGTGAGTCTGAAGTCTGGGGTTGCATTAATGCCACACAGCAGCCGAGGTTAGCACCAGAGTTGAGATCCTTCTTTGACCCGCAGACATGTCAGCTACCTAGCTACCCCACGTTGAGCAGGTGAGCTGTTGTCATCGCCAAACTGGTTTCAGCTCTTAACTAGAAAATATTATGTTCGGAACTTTGTTGCGGCTGCTGCTGCTGCTGCTGCCGTTGGCGTTGCCGAGTCACTTATTCAAAAGTTTCAGACTAAAAAGAACGCTGAACGAAGCTTGTCTCCGGCGAGGCAGCATGAGAAAACGCTGTGAAACAAATTGCCAAACGAGATGAGCGCGACTTCTTTGTGGTTGGCGCAGAGGCCGCGTGCCGAACTTCAAAGGGGGGCGGTGACCATATGAGCATAGTTCACATAGTTACTGTATCGCAGGTAGAGTAAAAACTCCAATAAAAAAACCCCACTTTAATTGAAGACTTTTATGAAACTGAACCCCCCTCTTGACGCACGTGAGCTACGGCTCTGTTACGCTTTTAGCTACCTCATAAATATGGCTTAACTCTTCGCTGCCTTCATAGAAATTATAGCGCGATTTAACTTTAATTAAACGCGGCAATAGAAATTTACATTCAGCCCACAACAATGGAGGCCCCAAGAATGTCTCCTCGGCTTAGTTACATCATAATAATATAAAATCAAAAGCTAAACAGTGTTATTCTCCAAAAGCCTATAGAAACCTGAGAAAATATGCATGAGCTGGAAAAACAGAGAGGGAAAAGTAATTCTCGTGCAAGTATCTAAAGTATTATTGAAATGTTGAGATCTATTTGATATATGTATATTCATAAGAAGTGTACATACAGTATATATGTATTCGTGTATATTACGATAAAGCCTCAGTTGTCTTATCTATTAGTAATGCTGATAATGGGGGATGAAAGATCACTAAGCAAAAATCAAGTCCAATTCTTGGTATGCCAGTTAATATCATATAATAACAAAAATGTTATTTATACATAACTCAAAACATAATAAATAAATGTCAACAAAAATATAATATTAAATTATTCATTTAAATAAAAATATTAGATTGTTATTAACATATTTATTTTAATCGAAATCGTGTTTTATACTTCACATATAAAATTCAGTTGAAATTTACAATCTGCATCGTTCATCTTAAGACTTCGATTGCGATGGAACAGATGCACGCAATGCTCCACATTATCTCTATTATCGGGCTGGAAGTGACCATTCCATTCGGTTGGATCCCAACTTATGTACGGAGCTCTACGGCCCGTAGTGTCCGAGAGAAAGAGACCTTCTTCGGCGAGATCATTGATGTCAATCCAATATTCATGATTCCTGTCCAATTTGCCAATTAGAGCGTTATACTCCGCCTCATTCTGAATGCTAGCCAAATGACCGCCAAGCTCTTGGCATCTGTATTTGGATGCAAACCAATTCATCTTATGCCGATCTTCAATATAGTATTGTTTATCTCCTATCTGAACGGAGCTCTTATCTGTTAAGTCTGCTATCTTCTGCTCTGTTGCCAATAACTTTTGTTCGAAGACGGCCTGCTTCGCCTCTAGTGACCTCAGCCTAGTCGTAACATCGAAGTACTTGGCTTCCATCTCCTCAGCATTCAGTCGCTCCTGGGAGCTACTGACTTGATTGTGCAATTTGTTGATGTGTCCCAATATCGGCTTGACTACCTTGTAACAGTAGCTGCCACAGCTATTGTCGAGCTCCATGGACGTCTGGCATGACTGAACATAAAATACATACTAAATAAATAACTAAAGAAAGTGAAAAAAATTGAACTTACGGAGCTACTCGTGCTTTCTATATAGCCAGGGGCTATGGCTAAAGCCGTCAACAATACAACGAAGATCATTCTTCTGACCGGAACGAATGCAGCCGTAAACTGAATAGGTCGACTAAGAATACTTACTTTATATACAGATTGCTCAATCCTATAGTCGGAACAGATTACTAAATATATGCCAATAATCGCCCAAGGGCTTATCAATTGCAAAAAAGTTTTCAAGTCAAATGTTATTCTGATAATAGACTGAAATCTATAAGCATTGTATTTTTATATTATTTATAACTAATTTTTATTGATTTATATGTATATATATATATTTTTTTTAATAAATTCTGTATACTTATATTTAAGCTGCAGTGGGTGAAGCAAGAGAAAAATTAACTAAAGGAAGATGAGAAGTTATTTCCACAAATTTTTAAATATATGTACATACATAAATAGACCAATTAGCATAAATTGCAACGACAGAATTAAATCAATAAAAATTATACATATGTACGCATTATTTATTATATAGCTGCCTCAGCTATTTGCAATTAATGAATAACCAAATACGTATTTAATAATTTTATATTTAATATATAAAATAAATTATTTTTTATTTATATACTTACAATTCATGCCATGTTATATTTAATGCAGAGGGATTATCAATTAGAAAGTCATTTATATATACATATGTATATAATATATACACACTCACCCAAGCAAGTACACGAACAAAAAAAAAACCCTCTAAGAAAGACATTTATGGATCATGTACCTGACACATTGGCTGACCCTTGAACCTGGCAAATATTGTCTACTCTAGAGTAGATAATTATGCGTGAACGCCACGCCACGCCCCGTTGCGCCCACGCAGCCAAGCTGATGAGCTGACGAACTGACCATTAATTATGCCAAAATATTCGCTAAGCCAGTTAAGTTAAGGGGGGAGAGAGAGAGTGAGTGAGAGGGAGACAAGGAACACAACAAGAAAATCAGACTACGTCGCGACTAATTTATGCTGAGAGAGAGTGAGTGAGAGGGGCACTGGGGGGGAAGCCGAGTGAATGCCGGCCACTGATGGCATAAAGGAGCAGACGGCATTGGGTGGGCCAAATAGAATTAATGGCAGCGCCAACAGGCGAAAACATAAAGCGACTTTAGCCATTGTCCTTAAGCATTGGCGACGTCGCGTCAAGGAACCTTCAAGTGCCCAAAAGAACGAACAGACGACGCCGCGCGGGGAAGGGAACCAGCACGGAATGCGGCTATGGGCTAGAATGCTTCAACCGCACAAAAAAAGCGCAACGAGAGACTGAAAGCTAGCTACAAGAAAATATGCTAAATATGGAATAAGTAATGCAAATACTGAGCATGCAGATATCCTGGAAAAATGAGAGGAAAGGAAAATTCGAGTGAGGTTGGGAATGATTTGGGTGAGGGCTAAAAGAGAATCAGAGTTCGGTTTTACTAAAAATATAATACGTATTAAGAGCATTAAGTGAATATACCCCACAATAGATTGGCAATGCGAGGAGCTTTAGAAAACATTGACTCTGGGCTAAATACAACAACAGATGCTGCTGCTGCTTTTGCTGGCTGCGTTGAACTCTTGAACTTGGCAACACTAAGAAAAGTTCAATGATTCTTTAACAGATGCACGCAAATAAATAGACTGACAGACAGACAGACAGACAGAGGTTTTGGGACTTGGCTGAAGGGTCAACGAATTGGGCTCTTAGGTGTGCATTAAATATTTAAATATTCATCAAAATTGCGCATACGCTGCGTGGGCAGTGCATAAAAATGCTTTCTTTCGCTTATGCAATGCTTATGCCCGGAAAAAGCACAAAACAAAAAAAAAGTAAGTGAAAATGACAAGCTAGAGCTACTGCATTATTTAAATGCCGAGCTGGAAAAAGCCAAGGCATTAATATTTGATTAGTTGCGAGCCAAAAAGAGAATGCCAACAACAATGGGAGCTCGCCGGCTGCCAGTTAAACGCAATTATCTAGCGCCAGTGCCTCGAGACAATGGCAAATGCCAAATGCTTAATGGCAATGGCACACAGCTGAGAAACAACAACGGTTTAGGTATACTATATACTTACATAAGTAGATGCTAAGCATACAAAAAATGCCTCTCATAAGGAAAGAAAGAAATGTCAGTCAGAGCAGTCAGAGCAAAACGGCAGCTCATTAAAAGTTAAAGCTCTGAAGACAAGAGCGTTTAAGCTGCCAGAGCCTCTTTATATTTATTTATCGATTTTCTAAAACGCTTCCGCTGACAGTTCTGACTGACGTCTGTCACATTTGCGAAAACCGAGCCATCCATCTATCAGTTTAATCCGATAATATTATTGATATTGTCGCGTGCCCCGTACTCAACTACAGCTAAGAGCAATGAAACTAGCTTACTCTGCTGCTATTTAACAGTCGTTGCTCTCATGCTATTGAGCGCTTAACAGTTGTCTGCTAGAGATGCGGCTGCAGACATCCCGCTGTGCATAACAGCCCGCAGCACTCTACCTACTCCACTCTCCACACTTCACTATTCCCGTCACTCTAAGCTTCAACTGTAATTTTGACCCGTTTGCTTTGCATGTGATTTTGTTTTTGTTTTCCCTGCATAATCGCGGCCTCTTTTGTTGTTGGCATTCTAAGCGTGGCCATGGCCATTGCCAATGCTCAACAGCGTGACATTTAACGCTATGGGATGCCCGTCCAATGATTGGGACAGCGCGAATGGCGGCGTCAATACTTTAATAACTACAACTATATATATATTTCTTTTGAATTTTATTGCCCGTATTTATGTAAAGTATAAACTCAGAGAGACTGCGTTGACTTTGTATGAGTTTCTTTTTGATTTATCCATGGCTTGAATATGTGTATTTATTTTAAGTAAGACTAAAATAACTCTCATGAGATTATCATATAACTATTCTTACCTTCTCTAAAATTTTCTCAAAAGCTTTTGTTAATTTATTTACAAACTTAAGAGCCCAAATCCGAACTTAAGCTTCATTAATATTGATATAGATATACAACAAGGAACTATATGTTATTGATATGATAATAAATATATTTTACTAAAGCTGCTAGTCCAGGCCATAAATACTTATACCGGTTCGCGCTACACGAAACGGATTGAAAATTGAATTGTGTTTAGCTTTGATGCATAACTAAAAACTTAAGTGCCATCGCACAGTGAGAGTTCTGCGCGGTCTACAGCAACCACAAGAAGAGCAGCAACAACAATAACTAGTGATACAACTACTACAACAACATTAAGTCCAACTAAGTCGAGGCAGCCAAGCTCAACATATTGTGCGGCCATCCGCTGAGCTCTTGTCATTAATCGCACCACGGTGTAAGCCCACAAATCAACAGTCAATCAACGCGCACAGCCCACAGAGAAGAGAGTGCCAAATGTTAATGTTAATACTAACAGTGGCGCTGCGTTCGGTCTCTCCCTGAGCTTTTAACAGCGGGAGCGGGCTCTCGTGCTCTTTGTCGGTTAACAGCGATACCGGGCCGTTAACATTTCTTGTGTATCTCTCTGGCTGCCCGTTGGCTGCGTTTCAGCTCAGCTTTCAGTTCAGTTTCAGTCTTTACATGGTGCTCATCGACTGCGCGTTGGACTCGATTGAATTCATCTGACTTTGCCGCCTATGAAATTTTTAAATAAAAACAGTTAAATAAACACTTTGTCTCGTGTCGCGTACATTTGGTGCGCCCGGTTGTTTAACAGAGTGTGAGCTGCTCCCCGTGTGTAAGCGTGTTTGTGTGCCTGTGTGTATTGTGCTACTCCACACGGTCTCAGTGCGCCCTCATTGTGCTCTCGTGCAAATGAAAATTTCATTGAGCAGAAAGTAGCCGCAGAAAAGTGGAAAATCCTAAAACAGCTAAAAAGCAAAAATAAATAATTACAAAAATCGCTGCAAGTGAAATTATTAAACAACGACTAAATCAATTGTGGATGCACTGGAAAGCTGCCAAAGCATTAATAAGCAAACAAAGTAATATTATAAATAATAATAAATATTTTAAGGACTATACAATATATTATATTCATTGATGGTCATTTAATATTTATGCGACTCGCAATTGCCCAGAGGCGAACCGCACTTTCTTCATGTCTAGAACCGGAAAATATTCCAATATGTGTACAAGTTGTTGGCCAGTCAGTCGAGTCGAGTCGAGTCGAGTCGAGTCGGGTTGAGTTGGGTTGAGTTAAGTTGAGTCGCGGCCGGGCAGCATCAGCCGGTCAAGCGTTCCGGCCAGAGCAGACCAGGCCAGAAAGAAGCCTCCGCGCCCAGCTAGACAACCAGCCAGCCAGCCACCTGCCCGGTTTGAGTACCAGACATTGCGGCACAGAAGCTGCCACAAGCTGACTCTGTGCGTGCGTGTCGAGCTGTGGAATTTTATGCAGTGGCTGGCTCGTTTATTTTGCCAGCTCCTACATATTTACAACTTCATATATGAGGCCTCTTCTCTATACTTTTTTATCATTTGGCTTTTATTGGCAGGGAGGGTGGCCGTCTCTGGACTGCCTGCTGACTGCCCAGCCCTGCCCTACCCTGCCCTGCCCTGCCGTTGGCTATGCATTCAGCGAAACGTAACGAAAACGCAACTGCGCTTCACGCTTCAGGCTCAGCCGCCGTCGCAGTCGCTGTTGCTGTTGCTGTCGCAGTCCAAGAGGGGGGCACTTGGCTGCCAGCCGCATTAGATGAGCAGCAAATCAAACAGAGAATGTATAAAGCGGTACGAATTAGCCAGTGAGTACAGTAGAACTAGGCTATGACGGGCAAAAGCGTCAAATAAAGGCTTCGATAACAGTTTTTTACATACTAAAATAAAGTGAAAATTTTGAGGGGAAACAATTTTAAAAAAAAGTAAATTCGTTTTAATATTTTAAGTATAATATAAACATATTTGTTGTTACAGCTTTGATATAAAAAATACCATTTTTCAAATATTTATAGTTTTATATAATTATATTTTAAAGCAAGTTTTAACTATAATTAGTTATATAAATACTTGGCGTATTTCAATTTTCTGTTCAGCAGATCAACTAAATATTTGTAGTTTAAAGTTGTTTCGAACTTTTTATTCAGCTATTCAGCTTCATGCTTATCTATAAAATGCTGATGGATAAAGTCAACAATTGAGCCATTTTCAGCTCGAACTATTTAGCTTAACATAAAATGCACTTGGCTCTTAGTTAGAAACTATTAATTGGACCCAAAAAACATAAAAGATTGAAACTTTCAGTTTTTGCATATAAAAAGTCATCTCGCAGCTGTTTTATGCAGTTGCATAAATAACTCAGGTTGATCTTTTGTTCACAAAAAGTTCCAACAAATTCATTAAAAAGTTTAGGCTGCAATTTTTTATTGGTAAAAGGGCTAAAACAGTTCAGCAAGCGCACAGCTTTAGTTACGTATTAAGTAGTTGATGGTATTAGCGCCATTCTAAATGTTAAAGGCAGAGAAAAGTCTTGAATGGAATGGTCAACTAAATCGTAAATGGAGATGCTTAACGGTACGCTGGATTGCATTACGAGCACAACTCGATTTAATCGACTTTTTATCAATCGCAGACTCACTTTTTGTTCGCATTTATTTTGTTTTGTTGCACTCTTTGTGCGCTTCTGTGCTGATTTTTAAGTGTGCCGTTGGCGAGTTTAATGTTGTGTCTGGCTGCATTTTGTAACCTGGTTTTATTGCTGCCATAACATATGCCATTGCCTGTTGTGTCTAATCACACGTTGCAGAGCAAGCGAACAGAAAAACCGAGATAGAGACAGAGATAGAGAGAGAGAGAGAGGGAGAGTGAGAGGCAGATAGAGAAAGAGTAGAACCAAAGATACGAAGCACAAGATACATTAAGTATTGAACACACGCGTTTGATTCTGACATGTTTACATATTTTGCTTTGCTTTGCCGTGTGCTATGTCTTCTTAATCGATACATTTACAGGGTGCTGCGACTGCCGCGAATTGCGTTAGGCTGACGTTCTAGCAATGGTTAATTAAGAAACTTGGATATACAAGAAGATGCTAGAAGTAAAATATAATCGAGCATCTTAAAGATACAAGATGTTTTAAGCCTTAAAGTATCTGAAAGATACTTTAATATTCACCTTAAATAAGCAAAAGTGTATGAAAGATATAATAATATCTACAGCATTCACCTCAAATATACAAAAGAATCTTATAGATACTATTAACGAATGTATCTGAAAGATATAATAATATCTACAGCATTTACCTTAAATATACAGAAGTATTAGAAAGGAAGAAAAATTTCTACAGCATTCACCTTAAATATACAAACGTATCTGTAAGATAGAAAAATATCTACAGCATGTAACAGTACCTTAAGTGTGCTAAAGATGTTAAAGCTGTAAAAATATCTCAAAGTTACAACAGTATCTTAAAAATACAGCATTTTACTAAGAACAGATACACGCCTATCTCAGAGGTACAAAACTATCTCAAAGATACAAAGCTATCTGAAAGCCATTACACACGTATTGAGACATATCTCAATGCGAAAAAAAGCAAAGCAAAGTAAAGGCAAAACAAAGCACGTCTAGAAAGCCAGATGTATCCAAGTTGACCTCATCGTTAACCACAAGATGCCCAGACTCCGCAGCTCGCCCTCTATTGTTCGCAAAAAGTTATTTAAGACAAACGAAAAGAAAACAAAAAACCGAAAAAAAAAAATTGATTGAAAGATACGCGCGTCTATGTATTTATTTATTTTTTATATATTATTTGTGCAGTTTTTCAAAGATTGAAAGATAATCTCCTTTTGTGTAGTGGCTTTCAGAACAACAAGCAGCCGACCTTCGACAGAGTTTAAAGACATGACCCCCACAGTATAGTAGTGGTAGAGAGCAAACATTAATTATGACGCTTGTTGTACGCCGAATGGCAATAAATTAATTTGAAATTAAACAACATTTCGAGAGCAGCGCACATCATCAGGCAAAACCCGAAATAGAAAAAAAAATGAAACGAAAAACAAAAAACAAACAAAATAAATAAAACAAAATAAATAAACAAAAGCAAAAAACAACAAATTCAATCTGAGAAAAGTGCCAAACGAAACGTCTGAAAATGTGAGCATGTTCCGTGGGAGATTTCGTCAAAAAGATTAATAAGCAACGGCGACGTGTTCGGCATATTGTAAGGCCCCAAATGCTCAACTCCGACAACTATATGTATATATGCATGCGTATATGTATATATCGCTCTTTCGAAGCGGAAATGTAAGACACGGCGGCAGCTCGCTGAGATTGGGCCACGCAGAGTAAATGCCGCGCCAAATGTGTAGCAAATAGAAGGGCATATGGCCAAAAGCAGGCAAAGAGGAAGAAAAACCATAATAACAAAAATCACATACATACAATATAATGTGTAAACAAAATTGGGCTCTTTTGCTTATAATTAGAAACGCTGCGCGACATACAAATGAGCAGCGAACGGCAGTTGGATTCATTGAGAACGCGTTATGCATTCAATGGCATATTCTATTGAATTCAAATTTGAAATACGTTAAACGATTTATTATATGCGAAAGTCAATCAGTTTTTTGTTGTTGTTTTTAAATATATACATATACATTTATATACGGTTTCACAGGCGTCGCTCAAATTAAATTAACTAATTAATCAATAAAAGCAATTGAGCGCTTGGGCTTCTTTGTTAACACGAAAAGCAATTAAATGGAACTAAGATATTATTAACATTTGTATTCTTGTAAATACAGGCTAAGCCCAGATTTATCTTCATTTTGAATTGCGTATTATTAATAAAGAATTATAAAATCTTGTAAGTTTTTAATCACAAGATTTGGCACATCGCGCGAGGCTGTAAGGCTTAAATACGAACTTAAAATGTTTTACACATTTTTATTGATTATGGCAATTAATTTCATTACATTAATTAATAATATACATGTGTTTTCTGCACATAAAATATTTATTTATTCATTAAAGAGTAAGAAGAGTAAGAGAGTAAGAATTTAAAATATTTTCTGCTTTCTTATATTTATTTCGCTAGACAAATAATAATAAAAAGTAAAAAAAAAAAAGAAAATAAAATAAATAGTATATTTATTTTGATACATAAATTATTAATACTAGATTGATAATAATAATTAAAATGTAATAATATTAAATGATAATAAAAACAGCATAATTTTCGAATAATAAAATAAATAGTAACTAAAATAAATAGTATATTTATTTTGATACATAAATTATAAATACAAGATTAATAATAATATTTAAATATAATAATAATAAATGATAAAAATAAAAACAGCATAATTTTCTATTTATAATAATTACCTAAAAATTAAATAAACATGAAATACAAATCAAATATCAATTTAAAATAATTTAATAATGACAAATACAAAAGAATATTTAAACATTATAATAAATACAAAATAAATGAATACAAATATATATTAAAGTTACAAAAGTTAAGTAATAATCATAAATACAAAGATACGAACAATTCCCTCCTTTCTGTTACATCAAAAAACCTTTTAAATAATATAGAAATGGAGCACGAATATTTTAGCCAATTTTATCGCTTTGTAGGCAAATTCAGGGTACTATGCATATTTAATGCAGCCTCGCTGGCGAAATGTCAAATTGTCAACTCGATATAAATATTCGAGCAGCTGACAGAGGTCGGTCAACAGATGACGGTTGAGGAACAACTTGAACCGGATATTGGGGCAATTACATTTGGCCATTAGGCCAAATGGATATATTGACGGCTCGTTAAAGTTTAGCTTGAAATTGAAAACGGGCATACATACACGAGTAAAAGTGTAACACATGAAAAATTGTTTCTTTTTGAGTGTACGTAACATACATATAATATTTCCGATGCTGATTCATGCAGCCATTAGCTGCCAGGTGTTTCAATGTGAAACCAACTCGAGCTGCAGTCGAGTACAACAGCCAATAGATATGCACAGCAAATTCAGGAGAATCAAAGCTTATCAGCATTAAAATCCAACTAGAATGGTACACAATAATTACAGTTTGTCGAGCGTGCAGCGCAGCCGAGGGGAGTGTGCGGAGCTGAGAGTGCACAGCGCGTAGCTCACGTGCCATTGAACTCTAACCCAGTGGCAGGCGCTGCGCGAATGGGACGTATGAGTAATGTGAACATTTACAGCTTGGCGGAATTTACAGAGAGTATTATATGAACTTATCTAGCTAACTACATATAATACATAGATGTAAATTAAAACGTTATTGACATCTACAAACTAGGCTGACAATGAGACAGAGAATTTCTCTGTTATTTGACAAAATGTTCATCGTACTCAGCTAATTTGAGCAATATTATTAAAAATTGAAATACGATATATTATATGACATTTTTACAGTACTAAAATATATTAATATATATAAAAGTTCATTGCTTGTGTTGCTTTAATTCTTTTATTAGTAAAGTCCTGTGCTCAAAGAGACTATTTTCCAGCTACAATTATATGAATATATATAAGAAGAAGGAACATTTGTTAAGGCCATATTGAATAAGTTCTCTAAATAACTTTACCAAGAAAACTAATGTGTGAAATAAAGTAAATAAATGTTGCTCTTCTGTTAGAGTATTTCTTTTGGCGACTTAAGAAATCTCTTCGTTCTCTCATGTTGGAATTTTATTTTCATTTTTATTATAGACAATCACAAGGCGTTTATATACATATTGATAGAGTGTTGCTTCGAGCTCATTGCATCTTGTGCGCTAATCATTGCAGTCGTATACACACACACTCTGTTTCTGTCTCTCTCTCTCTCTTTCTATCTCTCTCTATCTCACTCCAATTCACACTCATTTAGTGTGTGGGGGCATATGGACATGTGTGCATGACGTCTTTATGGCCTCCATCATTGCCAGGCGACCGACAACAGCCGTTATATAGAACTTATGGCAACATCTACATGCATTTACACACTACATACATAACTTGCCCGCGTTCATAAATAAATAAATAATAAAGCAAGAGCCGCGTTCGCGTAACCGCACCGAGTCTAGGCCCAACCATAACCCCAGCCCCCAATCCCCACCGCTTTTATCGTCCCCGCTGCGTTGCTTTGTTCTTGTTGCGTGCATTTTGCGTGATTGTCGTGATTTGTGCTGGTCACAATTTGTGTTGATGATGAACAGCAACAGAGTACGTATGTATGTGTGTACGTATGTATGTGTGTGCATAGACAGAGCCACCTTCTCAGTTATTCATTTAAATGGCTACGCTCTACACAGCGCAGACCCGCACAATTTACAACTGCATTATTTATCACTAACTGGACTATTTATAGATATCGCTCATATTATATTGTACATTGTTCAAGTTCTTTGGCTGTCCTTGGTATGATTGCCATGTCGTGTAGAGTGTAACTTAGAGTATAGAAATTGGTATTTAATTTATAATTGAATATTAAACTAAATTGAAAATTACAGATTTTTTTAATGGAAGAGTTAGCCCGATGGAAGTTATTCTTAAATAAATTTATATAAAAACTGAAGTTTATTTTAATTTTATTTTTAAATATATATGTATAAATATATGGTCATACATTCTGTAAAAAGACATTAATATTCTTATAGCTTAATTCAATAAAACCAAAATCTAAAAAAAATATACATATGTGTATATATTTATATATATTTTTATCAAATTCAACTCGATTTAAATTGTTATACATTATTAGATTATATATTTATATACACAAACATTTTTACGTAAAGTTTGATTGCTGAATTATGATTATAAAATGTATAAAAATACTCGATTCGAAAAAGTCCATCCAAGCAAGGCAATCATTATTAAATCAGCATTCCGTTACGTAAAGAAAAACCTTTTGCCCTTGAAGGGTATTTCATGTTTCGACATGTGCCAGACAGTATTTTCATATATATTTCATTTTTTTTTTTGATTGGCATTCGATTCACACTCAGTGCATTTCATCTGTATACAACACGATTTGCTGCTATCGCATGCCTACCCCACCTTGCACGCCCCTCTCCCCCGATCTACACCTCCCACTTTTCGTTTTGTGCGACTTTGACTTTGAATTGCGTTTGGCTTCGCAGTTCTGTTTACATTATCGATTCGTAGCCATCGAGCTGAAGAACTTTGACTTTGATAAAATGCTGCTGCTGCTGCTGCTTGTGCTGCATAGTTCATGATAAGTCATGTAAATAAAGTACTATATCAGTGTCTGACATCGTCTGTTAGAAGGAAATGAAATGTAAGCGTTTCCTAGATAAGCATAGGCAGTTTCTTGGAATATGTCTCTGCTTGTTTGCAGAGCTTTGATCTATAGAAAAACATATGCATTTTCTCTGCTTGCGATTGCCAGTAAAATAAAGAGAGTTTCATGTTTATCTAATACTTAGAAAATCTCGGAAAATGGCAGGAATTGATTTTTATTTTTATTATTTTACTGTGTAACAATTATTATTTTCAATGTGTAATAATTTAGAAATATTTAAAGCTGAATTTAGTGATTAATAAATTTTAATATACATATATCGAGTTAATAATAAATGTTTATATCTCAACTTATATAGTTTATATATAGTTATATGTTCCCAAACTATTTATATTTTATATTAAGGGAAAAATAAAATAATAATAAATCATATGACATGAAATATAAAAACAAAATTCAAAAAATAATTATAAAAGAAAAAGAAACAAATAAAAAAAAAATGTTGACAAGAGTTTTTAAATACAAAAAATGAAATTAAAAATATGTGCATAAAATATAAAGAAATAATAATAATTCTCCAATAGATAAAAATATAATAATTTCAGAAAAATATTTTTTTATTTTATAAAAAAAAAAAAAATAATATATTTTTTAAAACATAAAACTTATATTATTAAATAAAATATTTCAATTGATGTGCCCCATTTCACTTCAGTTTGCTTAGAAATAATATTAAATATTCATCTCTTTAGACCAAAAATGAATTGAAATCCACTTTTAATTGATTTCCTGTTGAATATCTCATTCTCTTTGTCTTCCCATCCAATGCTATTTGTGGACTCTGCTGATTCCACTTGTAGAAATGTTTACATAATCCAAGTGGACAAACGTTGGCCGAATGTCGGCCAATCCGTCTATTTATAAATAATCTGGCCAATTGGCCCGTTCTCCCACTTAGTATATTGGAGAGCTCTCACCTCGCCTCGATTGTTTGTCCCCCATGACGCAATCTCGCACGGCACACAGAACGTTGCGCAAATAATAAATTAGACAACAAAATGCCGAAAAACAGCCTAGAAAAACAGTTTTGCTTATTGTTACTAATTTTCTTGAGTCGATGTCGAGTGGGCAGAGTTTTTTTTTTCTGAGAATCAATGGGCAAACCGTTTTATTTGGAAAAACTTTTTGGCCAACTATATTACAAACACATTGTACAACTTTTTTGGCATGACAATTCATTTTTGGCCATTTGAATATGACTCCATTAGTTCTAGCCACACACAAGCAAATAGACATACTTATGCATATGTATATATGTGTGTGTGTGTGTGTATGTGTGGCCAGGGTCAACAAACTTAGCTCTGTGTCGCAAGCACTTGTCTTGATGTGACTGACTGACTGAGTGAGTGAGTGAGTGAGTGAGTGAGTGAGTGAGTGAGTGAGTGACTGATGGACGGACGGACTGCCTGCCCATTGGGCCAGCCACTTGACACCACACACAGATCGTGTTTCTCGTAGGTGTTTTCACTTGTAATTATTTATCCATAAGCTGCGTTTTTATGTTCGTTTTTATTTATTTTTATTTTTATTTTTTTTTTTGCTGCTCGCAGCGTAACCTCAATTCAGTTTTGGGTTTTTAAGCAATCAAGAATGAAGAAGGGGTATATGGGCTCTGGAGAGAGCTTAGGTAAAGCGAAGATCTTGATCTGAGTTATCTGTCAGCCAATACCAGCCAGATCGAGTATTAATCAGTCAGCTATGCCCAATAATGTGCCCAAAATTGATTAAATCCCTGTTTGGGGTAGTGAATATGGCTTGGCAGGCCACAGACCGTTGCGAAATGAATAAACAATAAGGCAAATTAGCCTTTTGAATAACTGAGAATTGTGTATTCGTCTTACAGCGTTCTCCGAAGCCAAAAACCCAAAGAAACCAACTGAGCTCAGCTGACTCACAAGCACTGCGATTGCGAAACGTGCATCGAACTTAAAAGAGAACTTATATATACTCACATATACATACGTATATATATATTGATTTTCTATATGAACATATATTGAATGCCTTTGTTGATTGTGGAAATTTTCTGTTTACTTTTTATTTTTTTAATTAAGTTTATTGCGCTGAAGTTTTCTTGCTGTTGCTCTCTATTTTTCGTGTGGGTCGAATGAAATAACAAGCAGAAGCAGTCGGAAATGCGGGCTTGATTAAGCTGCCAGCGATCCTAACTGCCAAACGTGCCCCAAAAGCGTAAAGCACAAAATACAACAGACACAGAAAATTAATTATCACAATTGTCAATAGGGGCGGACCGTAATTCAGCTTTATAGGTACGCCTTTCTGGGTCTAGATGGGTATCTGCCTTATTTTATTTCCTGCCAACAAAACGCTCCTAATTTATATGAAATAATTAAATAAATTATTCTTGAGCATTATCTAAGGCAACTTCTATAAGTATATGTGTTCTATTGACTTCTTATATTCATGGAATTTTTGAGATCTTCATTAATTGAATAATTCAATTGAACTTACTTCTGTCGCACACTGATTGAACTTAACTTTTCATATTGGTTGAACACATTGAGGTAAATTATTGATCATTTCAATTGATTGAACTTGTGGCAATATATGAATTGATCGATATTGATATTGATAGCATATTAATTGAAATCTTACATTGTTTATACATTTTGATTGAATTTTGTATTTGAGCAGAATGCGGAATGATGTTAATGTTATGTTACATTGATTGAACAGAATGTTAACATATTCCGTGAACAGTTCCATTTAGCCTACAAGTACATATATTGTATTGAAATGATATTAATGTGCTCAGTTCCTCTACCAAATTGTATCTGAATTCGTGTATCCGTATCTGTCAGTCGTCCATTAACGCTTGATTTTGATTAATTGGTTCGTTTTCGCTTAATTTTCGTATTTCCCTCCTTTTTGTTTGTAGTCTTCTGATTAATTTAAATCTATTCAAGGAATCTGAAGAAATTCGCAAAAATGTGATGCTGCGCCCGAAAACCCATTAGCATATATCAAAGGGTAGGCGAGCACGCGCCTCCATCAATCATGATTGACGAGGTGTGATGAAATCAGAGAAACCCAATTGCCATTGAAAAGTGTTCGATGACTATTAAAAATAATAATAATACTATTACTATTATTATTATTATTAATATTGAGATTTATGAATGCTTATGGAAATTTTTCCAGTGCCTGAGACTGTGGCAGCTGCGGCTTATCAGCTGCCGCGCTGCAACTGTTGTTTATATAATGAGACGACGTGACGGCTGCTGTAATTCCAAATACATACTATATAATATATAATTTATTGTAATGTCCACCTGATAAGCTGACGTATGAGAAATAGTAAGTAATATTAATAGAGGCTAGTCTATGCCTATTTTCGAGTCTCTGTTCCCAGGCAGGGCAAGTGATATTAGTGAAAAGTATAAAAATATAAATGCTTGGTTTTTTTTTTTTTTATAATATCTTTGTTAGTCAATCATAAACATTTGCATACACAAAGCTAGATATTTGTTTGCTTTCGTTTGTAGACCCCGCATTTGTTTATTTATATTTTTTTTAGCATAGCCGCGTCACATTTCACTTTTCTAGAAAGCAACAACAAATGCCCCTTATGGAAACTCGTATGAATGAATTTCAAATTTCCAAAAGCAGCTCATTCTCTCTCTGTCACTCTCTCTCTCTCTCGCTCTCTAAGATATCCGTCTCCATGTGAGTTGCAACTGGTTTTCAATATGGGTTAATGCCACGGCTTTGCCCCGTTTCGACTTAATGAACTCATTTTCAATGCCTTATCATATTTATGCCCCTACACCTCCGTATATACGATATACATCTTTATGGCTCTTTCTCTCTCACACTCTTTCTATTTGCATTTCTTTTGTTCGTATATTTGATTTCGTTTATGTAAATCTACGCTCAGTTATTTTCCTCTCCCCTGCTCGGCGGCTCAGTAAAAGTTTTAATTCAAATCTTTTGCGGCTGTATTTTCGGTATTTTCGGTATTTTCGGTTCTACAATACTATATTCTGAGTTCCATTTCAATCTGGTCTGAATGCCACAAGCCGCAGTCTGCAGTCATTAGCCCAATTTTAGACAGTCCGCAGCGGCATAAAAATAATACACACATAAAACCCATTAAACCGCACAAATGCTCAAATGATGCGAAAAGTTACGTCGCAACGCCCCGAAAACAATTTTTTATTATTATTTTTTTTTTTGGCAGACATTCAAATAACACTTGGAGCACAGAGGCAACAATCAGCGACGCTCGGCACCGAGTTGAGAATTAAAAGACAATTCTGAACTATTTATTGATCATATTTATAGCCAAAGTGGCGCATTAAATCAAATATAATTTTATTTGTATAAGAAATTCTTATGATAATTGGTAAAATAAATTTTAATAGCCTGTTTGCAAAATAAATTAACATTTGTTAGGATTCCCACTCAAACTCTAGTCAATCAATATGGAAATGGAAATGAAAATAAATGTTAATAATTTGCTGATTGTCCCAAATACATAGAAAATATTCCCAAACGGAAAAATTTTGTTTACAAACAAAACTTAGATCTATCTATTTATAGAATACTAAAATAAATTAAATAAACTTGAGTAAAATATTAGTTGTACTCTTAATATATTTACTCAAATGAATTCGTTACCCAAATATCAGAAATGTTTAATATGCATTATTTATTTATATGTATATTAGTATACATTAGTATTGTTAGCAACCATAAAACATGTCAAAAACAATACCATTCAATATTCATAGTTTCATGCATATTAATACAACTCTAAACAGGATATCTAATAGTCGTTCATTATTACATAACACATTCCCTTAATGAACTCTTGTTTGTTTTTATCTGAACAGCAACACCTTAAATGGTTACAGCTATTAATAAATAATTAAGCGTTTTGTGGCAATTTCATTGAAATTAGCATAGATTTTCAGCGCCAGACCTTGTTCATAAATCTCGAAATTGGGCACCTAAATAAAAGTGTATTTATAAGTGTATTTATATGTACATATATACATACATATATACTGGTCACAGTGATGTCGTAAAATTGCGCCACTTCTCGAATTTTGTGGCGTGTGATTTGCATCGTTGCCACAAATGGACAGCAGGAGGGCAAAACAAACACACAAACATACAGAATACAAACACACAATCATTGCATACACGCAATCGCACACACACACACACACACACACACACACACACACACACACACACACACACACACAC
>NW_022045890.1:569925-591937 GCF_001654015.2 Drosophila navojoa
TCCTCAGTATGCATATTTTTTCACTTAGATGTACATACATACATATATATATTTATCTATTTATAAGCACAAAATAAATGTATGATTTATTAGAGGAAAGTTTTTGTGATAAGCTGTCAAAGTGGGACACGAGTGTGTCTTGTCCTACCATCGGAGCACAAAAGTCCAAACATCGAGTCAAATGTCATGAGGGACAGAGCCGAATCAGAGGAGCATTCATTGCACGCATTACACATTAATTAAATTAACTGTGAGCGAGACGCGGGCAGTGGTATGTGGGGGTCATTATTCCTATTTGCTGTTCGCATGTCAAGTCTTGGCCATAGATAAAGCAGAACAGAGCTCTGGCGATATAACAGCAATAAACACACACTGAGCATAGCATGAATCAGAGACGGACTTTATGGGCAGCGACTCTCACTGCCGATGGGAAGAGTCTTTGGTGAGTCATAGGTGTGGGCATTTGCCAATGCCTTTGGGCCAAAGCGGGCATTAATAACTGGAATTCAGAGTTGGCTTTGGGGGCCAATGGGAATGAATGCGAATGCAAGGCCCAACAGTTTCAACAGTTGGCGAGCGCATGACGCATGAGGAAAGCAGCTCGCAGCATCACTTGCATAATATTAAGTTTAATTCAATTGACAACAAGATTATATGTATATGTGTGTGTGCAGTGTATTTATGTGGATTGCATTTCAATGGTCAATTTCTGTTTGCATTCAATTACAGCTACGCCAATTAATCGTGCTCGCAGTTGCAGGTTCAATAAACGCGGCACTGTTAATTAATCATAATACAAAGAGGAAGCGATTGCATTTAGCTCTTTGGAAAATGCAGTGCGGACTGGAACAGATGAACGACTGCGAGCGCTCGCCGAACCGAACAAATCTGCGCGTCAACTTCAATGAGAAGGGCTCCGAGGTCAAGGAGCGACGCGAAAAGTTTCTCACAGCCAAATATGGCTCACATCAGATGAGCCTGATCAGGAAGCGTCTGGCCGTCGAAATGTGGCTATACGATGAACTGCAGAAGCTCTTTGATCCACCGGTAAGTGACAGCGCGCCATGACTCAGACCCAGACAGATCTCTTATTTATTGTCTTCTTGTGCAGAGCGAGGCGATCGATGTGGATATTGATGAAATCTTAGACATGGACACAGACGACATAAGAAGATCTCATCTTATTGTGAGTATTATGACTCGACTCCTGGTCGATCTTTAATCTCTTATTTAAATGTATTGTTTTCTTTAATATGTACGCCTTGCTCTCTCTCTCTCTCTCTCTCTCTCTCTTTCTTTCTGCAGAGATTACTCGCAGTGTGCAAACGCCCGCAATCGGACATATCGAAGTTCATCAGCGATCTGCTGGATCGCGCAAAAACGCTGTAAACTGCGCTGTTTCTTCTATAAAGAATATAATAATAATTATACAAATAATAATAAATATTAAAAGAAATCATTGAATTACATACATATATATACTAACATATGAAATGCAAGCGAAATACAATTTAATTTTAAGTTTAGCCGCTTTAAGATCCAAGAACAAAGAATAAAACTTATGCAATTTAATTATAATTTTACAAGATTTTGCCCAATTCTATCTATAGTTTTCCTTTTCATAACTGTATTTTCAATGCTAATTTCAAAGTCTAGACTTAATTTAAAAACAAACACCGATAAAATGCATCGTTAGCCATAAGAATGTTTGAATCGTAAATTCATCAATTTTGTGATGATATTTCATAAAAACAAAATCAATACAAAAACAAAACAAAAAAACAAAAAATGAAAAGAAAAGAAAAACATATATTTATAATAAATGGCCTGAAAAATGATATAAAATTATTTAGTTATAATGCAAATGGAGTTTTTTTCTGAAAGCGTGTGTAGTTAAAACTATTTTCAGTGAAGAAAAACTTCAATAAAATATTTAAAAACAAAAACGAAATAAAAAATAAAACACTCTGGTTGTTGCAAATACATATTATTTTCTTTGCTAATGTGTGCTTAATTATATTTATTTAAATGAATCAATCAAACATCATAATACATATGTTCTCATCATGTGCTTAAATATTGTAGCTACCTTAAAGATGATTTGAATAAAGTTGTGTACAAGATATTTAATGGAAATGTTTGTGTAAAGTAAATTGAACAAGAAAACAAAGAAGTTAGCTCAGGTTCACTGCCAAAACGTGGAGTAAGAATGTCGCGAATGAAACCGTTACAAACTGAAAAATAAATACAAAATACAAACGATACAAATTTGATACATCTGATTGTTCAAGAAAATATATTTATACCCTACAAAAAAAAAGAAGGAAAAAATTTACATGTATATGTAAAATAAAAATAAATAGTTTTAGTTTTTGTTTTTATTTAATTTTGTTAATATTAAATGGAACTTCATTTGATGTTCCACTGAGCCGACAGTTGCAATATAAAAGTACATACACAATTATTCAAAGCACAAAGAATTTCATAATACATAACTTAAACAATGTAAATAAAAGGGTTAACCGCTAGACCCACACAAAACCCAATCATAAGATTACGACATGAATTTCGACACATCAAACACCCAATCAAATTAATTTGTAAATACCTTGATGAAGCATTCAAGTTCTTCACTCCACGATTCTCTTTGTAGTAGATACTAGTATTTCTAGCAATTGAAATCTAAACATACAAGTATTTTAAATGTGCTCAATATGGCAAAGGAGTAAACAAAATAATAAATGAAAACAAGAAAAACGAACATACATTTTATAAACCACTTTAGCACTTTAATAATTGATCGTAAGTCTTCTCGAATGAACGGATAAATGCACTCTCTTCTATGATTCTACTCTACTGTATGCTCTATTAATTATGGCCACACATAGTATTAGTAGACTCTCTCAACATGCTCTTTGCATAAATATGATAATATATAAAACACATACATCATTTTAGGTGCTCATTAAGCCAAACACGCATACCTAATTGAACATTATATAGCTCCAAATTAAAGCATTATACATTATACTTAATCATGCACATTAAATCTCATTTAACATTCATAATTGAAGCAAAAGTATGGAAAGAAATGAAAATACACACACGCTATGGCATACGGAAAGCTGTAAGGTATGCTAAACGTATTTATAAATGGCAAAAAGTTTACAATAAAATTTAATTGCTTTAGAGAAACAAAGAAATTGAGTTGTTTTACTTAAACGGGTGTAATTATATTTATTCAAAAAGCGATAGCTCTTGGTGCTGCTACCAAAATATATGAATCGATAGCTATTGGTGAGCGTGGCGATATTTGAGATACATCGATATATTTGCTGCCATCTCAGCTTGTTTATGTTTGCCTTGTTTTTGTTACCGCTGCATGCAGAATATGAGCTCCGACAATTTCTATACCTGGAAATATCCAGACATACCTGAAAATGTTGAGTAAGTGTTAAAAAATATAATAAGCAAAACTTGACCACGTACAATTCTACAGATCTATGCTAGCAGAGCTGAACAACTCGCTGGTGGTTGTCGGCGTTATTGGGCGCTCGAGAGGCTCGCAGGCGAACAAAATGAGCGCCTTCGACATGAGGCCGAATAAGTTGCATGAGCCGGCGGATGGACAGATACTGTGCTACTATAAGCCAGGCACCAATACGCTGATGCTGCACTTTGAGACCACCTACGATGAGGTGGTGCTGAGCCAGCAGCTGCTGAGTCAAACCTCTATTGACTTCGACATCTTTTACTACCAAATGCGTAGTCGATTTGTACGCAATTTGCTGTTGGCGTTGCACGTGTGCCACATTGTGGTTTATGCCGAGACCGCAGAGATATTTGACACAACGCTGGTGACCATCTGCCAGCTGCTAAAATATGTACGCGAGCAGCATGTGCTAGAATTCCTGCTCCAAATGCTGAACGAAACAAGTGTAGGCCCAATGCTCGGCGACCAAGCTCGCCTTTGCACGCCGCGTGTGCTCTTTCTGTTTGAAAACTACCCGCGGGATGAGGAGAAGACACGTGATCAAATATCCGGCTATGAGTTTAAAACGGAGGACCAGATCTACCAGCTGCTGCGCCAGTACAACATTTTGACCAATAACGTGAACACCTCCCTGGTGGCGCTGCCCAACAACAAGCAGTTTGTGTACTACAATGCTCACGAGGAGCTGCATCCGGATCAACTGTCGCACGCCATTGAGGCGCTCAACATGACCATGAACAAGCCAGATGCCAAAGAAGAGGAGGAAGACTTGGAAATTATATCTCTTGCGCCATTCGAGGGCTTTGTGAAGCCCTTTGCTGCGGATTTTCAAACTCGCGACTCCAAGGAGCATGACTACAAGAAAAACCATACCGCTTGGAATTTCCTGCAGCGTCATGTGCAAGATGCCCTGCAGGGTTACTTTGACGAAGGCTCCTTCAAGCTGTTAACGCAAACGCCACAATACCAGCTGCTGAGCGCGAGGGATTGGCACATCTGCATGGCTGAAATACACAGACTGCTGATTCAAAATGTGCACGATGCCAACTACGTAACAGATAACACAATCTATGTAAGAAAATATATATTATAAACCTTTATTTTCTGTAATTATTCATTATAAATCATTGCAGCAAGCCTATCTGCGGGACTTTAAAGAGATTCTTAACTATGAGGAAAAGTAAGTGAGGAGTTTATTAAAAATACGTTTGTTAACTAATTCTATTCCTATCAGATTCTGGGGTCATCTCTGCGAGCTGGGCCTAAAGAAGGGCGTGTCCGCCTATAGGCTTGCTGCGCCTGCCATTTACGGCAGCGCCACCCACAACCAGCTGCTGGCGGATGCCACGCTGGCCTTCGAGGAGGAAGGACGCGGTCCGTATGTGAAGATGGCGCTGGCCAAGCTCAGCGATGTCTGCCTGAAATACTGGCACGATGGCCGGCAGCAGTGCGAACAGCTCAGCCTGCGCGGCCATCCCTGCACCATGCCCAAGGATCTGGCGCACGACAAGCACAGCAGCGGCATTGTGCACATCTCCAGCTGCAACTGCGGACGCACGCAGGGCAGGCGCGAGGATCCGTTCACGCTGCGGCAGGCCAACTATGACTACTACGAGCAAATGGCGGTCATGTGCAACTTGTGCGTCAAGGTCAAAAAGTTTCAGTTTCCCCTGTTTACGCCTTCAATTAGTGATTATCGAGCGGCGGCATTTGAGGCCGCCTTCCCGCTGCTGTTGGCGAATAAAAACCGAATCGAGCCTGCCGTTCAGGGACACAGCGATCTGGACGCCGAGGCAGCTGACGAGCTTTACTCACAGCCGATCAAAGTGGCCGAGCCAGCGCCACAGAAGCAACACCAAACCTTGGGCGACTGCTGCTCACAGCCTCTTTCGGCAACCTACGGCTCCGACTTGAACATGTCCATAGCGGGCTTCGGCGATTCGCTCAACGAGGGCGAAGAAGCAGAGTCTCCCGAGATCAGCTCTCAGATATGCAGCAGCGGGCAGAGCAGTCGCAATCGCAGCCGCAGCAACAGCCCCAGCAGCGACACGTCCAGCGCCAACACGCAGAGCGAGTTAGTGCTGCACCTGAAGGAGCGCAGCGACCAGAAGACTGCCACCGAAGCACTCAGCGACAGCTGTCCCGAATCGCAGCCGGTTGCTTCGATGCCAGAGGTAGTCTCTACCACGGAATATCTGCCCGGGCTGGTGCACATGTGCAGTGGGTGTGAGCTGCTGCCGCTGTTCCCCAGTTGGTCGCTGGCTTGCGTGGGTCCCAGCTCCATTTATAGCCACAACACCGGGCTGCAGGAGCACTTCCAGAGCGGCTTCCTCTCGGGCGCCAATTTCTTGCTACCCTGGGACGTGCATGTGCGACTGCTGCAGCCGCATCACAAGCATCCGATGCAACAGATGGGCAAGAAGAATCAACGCTATCGCAAGCAAGGCGATCGCCTCGCCCTCAAGATCTTCGTGGGCCTCGAGTACGAGTGCTCGCGTGGCCATCGCTTCATGATGTGCAGTCCGGATCGAGTGCTGCGCGGCGCTGCGGACATCGAACGCGACACCTGCAGCAAGCTGATCAACAACAATATGCCACTATACTTCCCCTGCCCGTGTCGCGGCCAGGTCAACTTTCTGGCGCAGCTAATGCGCATTCATGTGGTCACCCCGAAGGCGCCCGTCAACATCATAGTCGATCCCAAGGTGCGTGTGGGCAAGTACACCTTCACCCTGGGCTGCACCGTGTTGCCGCGTCTCTCGCAGAGCGCCTACTGGATACTGCGCTTCCCCTATGTCTATCAGGGCGACAATGTGCTAATAGCGCCGCCGGCCAAATTCGAGCCAGACGATCCCTTCGCCAGTGGCTGTCTGCTGGCCGGCATGTTTGGCATTGCCGAAACCGACACCGCAGATGCGACTCTTTTAGCCGGCGCACCACTCAATTTTACAAGACTTTGAAGCATTTGCTTACCATCAATTACATAGATTCGTTAACAGAATGAAAACAATGTTATGTAAAAAATGTTAACTGGGCTGAGCTAGGTATAAAAACCTAGTATAGAATGTCATGATGATATAGAGGCTTGCGTGTTTTCTCTTCTCTACTCTACTATTATAACTTTTAGCGGGATTTCTAAAGTTAACATTACAACTCCTTCTAAAGGTACTTTTCTTAGTAGCGAAATTATACAGATTAATTACAATACATTCAAGAATCCCTTTCCTTCCAGTAAACGTCTCTTAAATTAAATAAACTACAAAGCTTTAATTTCTTTAAGGTAACGATTAATGTAATCTCTTCAGGTTTTTCTTGTTTGTAGTGTGGGGAATTTCTTGTTTTCTTTTGGATTGGGGGCAAAACTATGGCCCACAATACAGTGTGGGTCATTAGATAATGAGCAGCGTACAGTGGGTAGCTTAATACTAAAGTATAATACCATTTAAAGTGGTGCATTCGAATGGGCACGAGTACGTGGGCAGAGCTTCGACTGAGTTAATCTTATATATAGTGTAAGCTGATATGCGAGAGATGGTTAGCAACCGATGGAAGATGGGGGCTTCTGCAAGCTGCAAGCAACTATTACAAGTGGGTTAAAACTTAAACATAATAGTCTATAGAACGTTTAAATACGAGAGCTCTGCTAGGTACTACATTCTAATGTGGTTGTATGAGAGAGAGTGATAGTGATTTAAATACCATAAGCAATAATAATCAGAACTATGGTCAGGAAACAGTACTTAAACTAGTAAAATGTAAAGTTTGTTCGCTTTTGCTTAGCTGCAGTTACAACAAGGATTTGCATCCAGTTTACAATAATAATAATCATAGTGCTCTGAACTGATGCGTTATCCTCTAATTAACTCTGGTATATAGTTTAACGCTATTATAGATCCTCGGTGTAGACCTCCTCTTCGGCAGCATAGTCGTCATTCTCAATAAAATCGCCACACACCTCCTCCTCGCAGCCCACTTCCATGTCGGCAAAATCACCGGGCATATCGTAGTACATATCTGTATCCTCAATCAGCTGCTGCTCATCTCTATCATCAACATCATCATCGTCATCGTCGACTGCATCATCATCATCATCATCATCATCTTCATCATCACCATCATCGATGTCATCGTCGTCGTCTTCTTCCTCATCCTCGTCATCGTCGTCGATGCTGGCCATTTGCTGCGTCTCGTTCTGCTCGACAGCCTCATCCTCGTCCAGCTCGTCTTCATCGTCCAGCTCCTCCTCATCCTCGCCAGCCGAGTCCATGGCCGGCTGCTGCTGCTGCTGCTGGTTCATCTGCTGCAGCATCGACTGCATACGCACCATGTACGCCTGCTGCTGCGCCTGTCGCTCCACGGCGCTGCATTTGCCCGTCGCTATCGGCGCCTGGGGTATCGAGGCTTGCTTCATGTTGTCCAGCAACGCCGTGTGCTCTCGCGTCACATGCTGAGCCAGAGCCGTGGCATCCGCATGCAGCGCCCCGCATACGATGCAGACGAGCGTCTCCTTCGCTGGCGTCGGCGGCATCGCTGGCATTGTCTGGCGAGCAGGCGTCGCATCCATGGCATGCGCCTGGATGTGCTTATTGAGATAGGCCTGCTGGCTGTAGGCCTTGCCGCAGATGTGGCAAGGGAAGGGCTTCTCGCCGGCATGGATCTTCATGTGCACGCTCAGGCTGGAGGCCTGGGTGAAGCACTTGTCGCACAGCTTGCACTGGAAGGGCTTCTCGCCCGTGTGGATGCGCATGTGGATGTTGAGGCTGCCCGACTGTGTGAACGAGCGATCGCACAGGGAGCAGGTGAACGGCTTCTCGCCCATGTGGCACTTCATGTGCTGCACCAGCTCCGAGCTGGCGCGGAATGCTTGCCGGCAAATGGCGCACTGATAGACCAGCTCCTGGGTGTGCATCCGCATGTGCTCATCCAGCAGCGCCTCGGCCTTAAACTCCCGCTCGCACTCCGGACACACGAAGCTCTCCACCGGCGCCGAGTGCGACTTCTGGTGCAGCAACAGCGAGCTGTAGTTGATGAAGCCCTTGTCGCACTGGACGCACTGATGCGGCTTGCGCACCGCATGCGACCGCATGTGCACCATCAGGCTGCTCGACTGGGTGAATGCCTTGGGGCAGAGCTCGCACTTGTACGGCTTCTCGCCGCTGTGGATGCGTATGTGAGTGTTGAGGCTGCCGATGTGCGTGAAGGTCTTCTGGCAGATGGAGCACTGGAACGGCTTGTTCGAGATGTGGGAGCGCACGTGCTTGGACAGATCGCCGGCGTTGGGGAACGATGCCTCACAGTGGGTGCACTGAAAGCACTTCTGCCCGTTGGCGCCCAGCTGGGCCACAGCAGCGGCCGCAGCGCCTTGGCCATCGCTGCTGGCATTCGTCTTGCTCCTCCGTCCGCGACGTCGCTTGATGGGCGCCGGCTCCAGACTCAGCGCGGGTAGCGGCGGCAGCGGCGGCGCCGCCTGATGTTGCACCACGGGCAACGGCACCACCGGCACTGGTGTAATGCTCAGCGATGGCTGCAGCAGTATAATGGAGGTGGATTCATGCGGATCTGCTGTCTGCAGCTGGTACTCATTGGGCTGTAGGCCAGGCAGCAGGCCACGCATGGGCTGTGTGGAGGCCACCTCCATATAGGCGCCGTTCTCCAAGCTCGGCTGTGTGTTTGAGTTGCTGTTGGTGCCGCCCACCGCACCGCCACGGCCACCGCCGCTGCTGGTGGTGCTGCTGCTGGAGGAGCTGCCGCTGCTGCTGTTGTTGCTGCTGCTGCTGCTATCGCTATCGTTGTCGCTGTCCGCTTCACTGCCCTCCTCCGCCTCCTCGTCGCTGTTCGAGTCGCTGTCATCGTCGCTGCGCAACGGCGCTGCATCCGCGGCCACTTCCAGCTCACAGACCGGCTCAAAGATCCAGCTATAATCTTTGCTGTCCTCCTCTGCCCCCTGCTCCAGCTCGTGCTGTTGCTGCTGCTGCTGTTGCTGTGGCGTCGAGTCGTTTGGATGCTTGCTGTTCATGTGCTGGTAGAGCGCCAATGGATGCACAAAATACTCCGCACAGCACATGCAATGAAATGTCAAGTCTGGCGGCTCCGGCTTTGGCGGCGTCGGCGCCGGCGTCAGCAGCGGCTGGCAGAGTATCGGCGTTATGGTCAGCGGCAGATGATGATACGCATTCTTCAGCTGCACGGCCATTTCTGATGCGATTTTCTGGCTATCGAGTTAAGGCTTTAAGGAGAAAAATTAAAGGGAATTTTAGATTTTTTGGCAACTATATGAGAAATAATATACTATACATATAATATCTTCTACTGTTTTTTTTTTTTTTTACTTTAAAGAAGTTAACACTTGAAGTTCCTTCCTATTGAGATGAGTTTTTATTATGATGTAGAAATGTCAGTTCGGTTTGAGCTGTTCCTAAAGACTAACACATCAAGACAAACATAAATGCTCAAGATCGCGCTGTGTCGTCAAATTTAACATATATGTAAGTAAAATCCTCAAATGGAGTTTTTCCTTTGTAAACTATTTTTGTGCTGGAGTTAAGGACTGCACATGCTGGTCCCACAGTCATAAACATAAGTGAATTTGCGCCTAGAGTAAACATAGAGAGCTGCTGCAGGCAAGCACAATGGATCGAATTCTTCTGCAGCTAAGTACTGTGCGTGTCATATGTCAAAGGACCGATTGGAGAGCAGCCACAATTTATTGGTTAATGCTGGGCGAAATCAATTCAAAGAATTTCGATATGATTTTATGTGTAATATTATTTTTTAATATTGAAAATCAATAAGTAATATAACAGAAATTAAGATATAGGAAAAAATATTTAAATAATTTAATTTATTTTTAATTTTAAGTACGAAATTTTCGATCAAATAATTATATTTCCATAAATAGATGTGAACATATGTATATAATAAAGTAAATAAATAGATGTGAATATATGTATGTATATAATAAAGTAAATAAATATATCTGAACATTTATTTTTATATAAGAAAATAAATTTATGGCCTTTTTAGTTTTACTTCTCTAGCTATAAAATAATTGTATCATATATTTTTACTATTGCATAGAAATTATAAAAATAAAGTAAACCAAGAAACATGCGTCTGCTTGCATACATTTCATATTAACATAGAATATGTAATAAACTCTATATGGCTTGCATACATTTCATATTTACATAGAATATGTAATAAACTCTATATGTCCATCAATCTGTCTCTGTATCTTATTGACTCGTCTATAAACCATGCAATACAATATAAGAAATGAATAAATATAATTTTCTAAAATGTTACCAATTTTACTTTCCATGCAGTTAGTTATGTTTGCTATGGGAAATTTCTTCCCCTTATAAAAAAGTACCAATAACATACCGCTAAGGGATTTATATATAGATATGTATGTGTATGTATGTATATATATGTAAATAAACACATTTGCCGATACACTGTTTATATACCAATGTGCCCAAAAGTAATATGCTCGAGTTATTCGATTTTTTATTTGCCTCTCTCTCTATTCACTGGCAAGCGAATATGTAGAGTTCATTTGTTATAAAACTGTATTTATTTTAGGTAGATACAAACATGAATTCGTATGTATGTATGTATGTAGATACTTTATGCATATTAATGCATGCATGTTAATTTATGCTGTGGTATGTATATATACATATGCATATGTATCTATACATAAATCTGTATGCATAAACATGAATATATGTATACTTAAATACATACATATTTATGTACGTATGTGGGAAAAAATCAATTTCCGGTTCTTACCTTTTGTTGTGTAGTTTTTTAACTTAATTATATTTTGTTGGTATAGAATTTATTTCTGTATTAACATTTGTAGTTGGTTGCCATTTGAAAATAATCTTTGCCGTTTGCTTGCTTCCATATAAACTATATATATGATTATTTAACTGCACTACAGTAAAATTCAGGTTTACAGTTGTAATACATTTATTTACACAATTAGCGTCCAACAATTTGGCCAATGTCTCGCCATATTTCTTTATGCAATTATACACAGTATTTTCAACAATGATGCGGCTCTGCACTGCCAGTGCCAGTATAAAATTAAAGCATCACATTACCGACAACAAAAAAACGTCCTTTTATTGTTACAACAAAATAATAAAAACGACGCTTACTTTTAATTTTCGGCGCACGCACGTTCCAACCTCGCCGAGAATTTAAAGTTGCATGGCCAAGCTTGACATTCACAATGGTTTGCTGAGTCGGGTATCGTGCTCGTTAAACATGTTTGACAACAATACCACAGAGTATATCATATGACATTTTGGAGCAAGTGTAAGAATGCATGTCTGACAAAAAATTATATATTAATGATTTAGTTGTGCGTTTAAATACGTATATGCATATAAAATTTGGTATTGTATATCGAGGATTCAAGCAATTGAAGTGAGCTGCGTACCACGCATGGCTAGTGCTGTAAAACATCCAAAATACAGTGTTGAAGTAACTTGCATAGCAAAGTCCCGGCATTTTTGTCGCGTGTGGATATCTAAGATTATTAATATAAATATTAGATTATTAATATAAAGTAAAATAAGAAGCAACAATGGACAGTCCGCTGCAGCCCCAGCGCAGTCTGCTCCGTCAGCCTCTGAACAGTACGCAAAATAATCACACACACAATCTCTCCATAACCATGTTGCCGGAAGAGCAGGATTTGTTCAGGAACACCAGCTCAGGAGCCATGGGACTTCTATCTCGCATGCAGAATCGCACAACGCTTGGATTCGATGTGACTAGCATGAGCGGCGAAAGCACTCTGTTGACGGACAACGTCGATGTTGTAGATAACGGAGGCAATAAAGTAGACATACTCTTTGCGCACTTCTATGAGGTGCTACACACGCACAACACCACGAATGATACACTAGATGTGGTGCAAATGCTGGCACAGGCCTGCGAGCAAGTTGTCGAGCAACTGGAGCTAGAAATCGACCGTGGCATGGGCGGCAACCATGGTACAAAGCAGCGCGAGGCCACCGTCAAGTGGCTGAAGCAAGAGATTAACACCTGGCGTCTGCTCCACGCTCTGTATTATGACCGACTGTTGCTCCAAACCGATGCTCATGCGGATGACGAAATGCAGGACGGCCCATTGTTGGGCGGTAGCGAAAAGGAGGTAAGTCTGATCTGTACTTCATGTGTTCAATATTTAATATGAATATCTGTCTAATAGGTCATCCAGCAGCTGTACTCCATAAATGCGCAGCTACGTGAGTACCAAATGGTAGTGGATTGGCTGGAGAAGTGCTACGAGGAGAAGGATCAGGCGAATGCCCTCCAGAGTCACGACCGTATGATGGCCTGGGAGAACACACTCTTCCAGCTGGAGAATCTACAGGGAGCCGCCTTTGGTCGTGGCCATGAGATATGCAAACACTTGGATCCGGATGCGCCGGTGCGTGAGGGCAAGCCCCTGCACGCCCTGGACATGGAAGACAACGCTCGTCTGGGTCGCGCCATTTTTGCAGCCATACGCAGCGGGAACATCGACGAGGCGCTCAAGTTGTGCAAGCACTTTGGCCAGACTTGGCGGGCGGCCATCTTAGAGGGCTGGCGTCTGCACGAGGATCCCAACTTTGAGCAGCATGTGCCGGGCCAGCTCAATGAGAAATTGCCAATCGAAGGCAATCCTCGTCGCGACATTTGGAAGCGTTGTGCGTGGATGCTGGCCGACTCCAAGAAATACGATGAGTACACGCGCGCCACGGCGGGCGTCTTCTGCGGTCACCTAGGCGCGCTGAAGACGCTGCTGCACAACAACTGGCAGGATCTGCTCTGGGCATACATGAAGGTGCAGATAGACATCCGAGTCGAAAGCGAGATTCGCGGTTGTTGCATGAAGCGATATCAGCCCATGCCGGACGAGTACTGGAATGGCAAAATGACCCTGGAACAGATCTTCGATGAGCTGAGCGTGGCCAAGGATGTGTCTGTGCGCGACTATGCGCAGAGCCAACTGGGCGTTATCCAACAGCACATCATACTGGACACCTGCGGCGAGCTGTTGCAGCACATGTGTCGCTGGTTGGACGCCGTGCCCAAGGACTCGCAACTGCCGCCGCATCAGCTGCGCTTCATGGCGCACATTGTGCTCTTCATGCGCCAGATTGGCCGAGTGGAGCAGCAAGGACAGCTGCAGCAGGCCGAACGCATAATTGCCGCTTATGTAGATACGTTGATCAAGCGTGGAGATTCTCAGGCCATTGCCTACTATACGACGGGCTTGCCCAACAAGTTGCAGGTGCAGCTTTACGCAAAGTTCCTCACCAAAATCGATCAGAAGCGACAGCGGGAACAGGCGTTGGATGCGGCTGTGCAGGCAGGTCTGGATGTTGAGCAAATCACCCGTCATACGGTCGAGATCATACGACAGGAGAATGCTCCGGCCAGCGCGCTAGGCGAACCCCCAACTGGGTCCATTTCAGCAGTAGACAAACGTAAGATTCACTCACTCGAGTATCTCCTGCATTTGCTGGAGCAACGAGGTGAGCTGCTCTGGCAGGCAAATGCCATGATCCGTCAGTATCTGGCCTGCAGCAAGATCGAGTGTGTGCGTGAGGTGTTTACTCTGGTGCCCGCGGACGTGACGAACCAGTTGATCACGGTTTATGGCTCCCTGGATAACTTGGGACCCCGCGAGGAGTGCAGCCTGAAGGAGTTCCTCTGCTACAAGGTTTACCTGGCCGGTGTGGATAGCTTCAATGACTGGACGCGCCTGCAGCAGTCCCGGCCCCAACCACCGCAAAAGGACACACAGACCTCCGGCCCCACGCAGGACAATTTCACGGAGCGCATGAATGCGCAGCACAAGGAACAGACTTACATGTTGGAGCTTGCTCGCTGGGAGCAAAAGCTCATCGAACAATCCAAGAGTAAGATCCGTGCCCAATCCTATCCCAATAATCCCTAATCTCTCTGTTCCCCTGTAGTGACCACCGATGCCCTGTTTAATGTGCTGGTGTTTCCTGAAAAGGGCTGGCTTTGCGATCCTTTCATCCCGAAGGAGCCGGAGAATGCAACACAGCTGCATTGGGAGAACCGACTCATGCAGCTGGAGAAACTGCGCTCCATTTGTTTGCCAGAGATTGTGCTGTTGCTTCACGATGTATTAGCCAAGTCATTTGATTATACGGCCTGCATACGACTGGCGGATGAGATTGCCGACGAGCGTCGGCAGTTGTACAAGGTATTCACGAAACAGAAACTGGCCGAGGTGCTAGCCAAGATTGCCGACACATCGCTACAGCTGCTCAACAGCAAACTGGATCCCTGGGGTTACCCGATCACTGCCTAAATGGAATATATTCTGTTGTTTAAGAGAATGGTGCGCGAATGCCATTTAATATTATTATATATTTGTATTTGTAATTTTAAACATTTATTAGGGACTTTCACTTACAAAGCTAGGGCAACGGGGAAACGTTGGGAACAAATACGAGACACTACATCTAAGTACTGGCTTCGGTGGCCACCGGCTCTTCGCAACCGTTGCTGTGCTTCAGCAAGTACGAGGCTAGAAATTGTATGGGATCAGTGGGCCGCTCGCGAGCCAACGCCTGCAGACCGTGAAGCAAGACGGGCGCGACTGTCTGATCGAGATATTGGCGTGTGGGCAGAGCGCTGGGATCGGCCCGCGTCGCTGTTGGCGCGCTTGGCTTTTTTGCTGGCGGCGGCTGCTGAGCGGTGCTGGCTGTCGTAGCCGATACTGGTGCAGCTGCTGACGCTGCTGTTCCTGTACTGGAACTGGAATTGTTGACTGAGGCTGGTGCCGGGGCTGTCGTTGCTGCTGTTGGCGCCGAAGTTGATGGCGTTTGTGCATTGCTATTGGCAGTAGCTGCACTTGCGGCACCGCTGGCCTCTTTAGTAGGCTCCGCCGTTGGCGGTGGATTTGTTGTTGTTGCTGCCGAATCTGCGTTGGCTTCCATCGTTCCAATCTCTTTGATATTTCAATAAATCGAATTCAGATTTGTTGGCGTCGCAGGAGGTGAGTATTTGACTTGGTCATATGTTGAACCAATGCTCTCGATTAGAATGGTCACACTTATTCGTATTCTGTAACAAATGCATTATGAACGTAAGGGTTGTGCGATAATCGACCACGGGTGTAAATATCGATAAGCTCAACTTGCATTGGTTATCCACATTGGTGTTTCAACAAAATATACAAAAATATATTAGAAAACATACTAGCAATGAGTGCTCGAAGCTTGCGACAGCGTCCACAACGTAAGGAAACCATAGATGATAACAGCAGTACGGAAGCAGAAAGATCCAAGAGGAAAGTCAAGAAGAAAACTTGCTATAATGGCAAAAACAGCGCATATGATGAATATGGAAACATAAGATCCAATGGCTTAGATGTTTGCGATTGTATGAACGAGCAATGTAGTGGCTGTTGGTACGAGTGCCGCAATTGTGGGTCAACCAGATGCGGTCCACAGTGTCGCGTCAATCGCAAGTTCTTCTATGAAAATATTGTGTATGACGGCAAAGACCTCACAATATCGAACAAATACTGTTCTGGAAAAATGTAATTGTAAACTAATGATTGAACTCATACCATAAGCTGATAATGTATAAGTTAAATGATTAAATTAAAAAGGTACTATTATATATTGTAATAAATAATAAATATATTCAATGAAAACTTTATTAATTTCGATTGGCGATAGCTGAATATTAGCGTCGGTTGCAAGCTAAATGTGGCTGAAAATAAGCAAGCTTTCTATATAATATATAAAAATATTTGTAAATTTCAAAGGAGGCTTTTCATTAGCCATTTATTTACCGGTCAGGCAAAGATTTAAATATATTTCCTTCTAATTTACTCCCAAATCGATTATTGTCAGTCATTGCTACTTGATAGATCCGATAGTTTTAATTTTCCATACACATCCATCTCTAGCACCAAATTCGACGGGTGCTGAAAATTTAGTTGAATATTAAGTCTAATTATTAATTAAATATGACGGAGCTTCTAATAGATCCCGATATACGCGTGTGGGTTTTCTTGCCCATCGTACTAATCACATTTTTAGTTGGTATTGTGCGCCATTACGTGTCCATTCTGATATCCACGCAGAAAAAAGCAGAGATGACCCAAATCATGGACAGGTGAACAAGGTTCATTTATAAAGTAGAATTTTTCTGTATGAAACCCCATTCTTACAGCCAAGCCATGATTCGCGCTCGGCTGCTGCGCGAGAATGGAAAATATCTGAGTGCCCAGTCGTTCTCCATGAGAAAGAACTTTTTCAACAACGAGGAGACGGGATATTTCAAGACACAGAAGCGCGCGCCGGTCGCACAAAACTCATCGGCGATGCTGACTGACATGGTGAAGGGCAACTTTATAAATGTGCTGCCCATGGTCGTTATAGGTGGCTGGATCAATTGGATGTTCTCAGGCTTTGTGACCACCAAAGTGCCATTCCCTCTCACACTGCGTTTCAAGCCTATGCTGCAGCGCGGCGTAGAGTTGGCCTCCCTGGATGCCGCCTGGGTGTCGTCCGCCTCATGGTATTTCCTGAACGTCTTTGGCTTGCGTTCCATTTACACGCTTGTGCTCGGCGAGAACAACCATGCGGATCAGACACAAGCCCAGGCCGATGCAATGACCGGTGCAGCAATGACCATGCCCCAGGACCCAAAGGCGGCCTTCAAAGCTGAATGGGAGGCACTGGAGATCACGGAGTATCACAACGCGCTTAAAAACATCGATACGGAAATGTTGAGCATCGCCAACGAAGCCATCGCATCCTAGCTGCGCCCAAAGAAACCGAAAGTTCCGTATAACAAGCGTGAGAGTTTTTTTTTTTTAAGGTTTACCTATTAGTAAAATTTAGACGACGGATTCTAAACGAAGCAGTGAAGTTTGTTTTTGAGTCATGAGTCTTGCAATTAATAAACTATTATGTCTACGAATCGTACTTTAGTTGTTCCTCTTATGTGCCCAACAGTAGTTACCAAGTGTCCCATGCCACTCCTAAATCCATAGTGAATTCTTAATATATATATAAATTACACAAAATAAAGTAAATTGAGAGACGATCGTGAAATCAGGTAATTTAATAATGAATTTCCCTTGATATCTCAGTACAACGGACAAGAGAGTGAACTGCGGTCTAAAGAGAGGATCTGAGCAGTTCGGAAAATTGGAGGTTTGTTTCTCCTCGGAGCTGAATTTGGGGTGTATTTGGAATTCCGATTGTCATTTGAACGAATTGGAAGATCGAAAGCTGAACTGTTTTGTAAGCAGATCTGAAATTGGGCTATATCTATATCAGAAGATCGGGGGTTGGATTATATGATCCCTGATGCTGTTGCCAGATAAAGCTTCATGTCATCTTTCCTTAAATCAACCTTAACGAAATAAAACAAAAACGGAATATATATTCTTAATCGATTCTTGTATTCCTACGACTAGCTAATTTAGCTGTTACTCGGCCTTGGCCTGGGCCTCTCTCCAGTTGCGTGCACAATCTAAACATATAACTGAACATTTGAACATTAACAGCAGAAATATCTTAATAATAGGCTTCCTCGGTGGCATCGGTCTGTGCCGGCGGCTCCTCTGTTGGAGCCGCATCAGATTCCGCAGTTTCTGCCGGGGCCGGTTTGCCACTGTCGGAAGCGCCCATCTCCATTTCGGTCTCTGTCTCCACTGGTGCCGCCGACTCCTCTGTTTTGGCTGTTGCCGCCTCGGCACGGGCCGTATTCAAAGGCGATGGTGGACGAGCGGTGGGCGGTGCCTTGAATTGTTTCTCCTTCTTTAGATCCTTGGGCTTGCCCATCAGCCGGTAGTCATTGGGCAGCTCGGCTTCAGTGTAAAGCTTGTCAGTGAAGTAGACGCGTCGGATGCGCACGTTGGCGTGCACCTGCAGCGAGACAGTCTCCAAGTAGTTCGAGCCATAGGCGCGACGTGTAAAATCGGCCAAGTTGAATTGTATTTGATTCCAGCCAGGCGACATGCCCATGGGCATGGCTGTGCAGAATGGCTTCACAGATGTTTTGCTCTGAAAGTTCGATACACGGAAGCGGCGCATAAAGCGCTGATCGTCCTGAATCTACAAACGGGTCTCCAATCAGATCTAACCTTACATTGAATATAGCTCTGTAGCCTCACCTTAACTTCAAAGCAAAAATATTTGTGCATATTTTTTATGAGCAGCACCAGAAATGGCAGCTTAATACCCAGTTCTGCCTTGCAATCGCTGGGGCAATGTACAAATGTAGTCGAGACGTTCGATCCCATTATTTCCAGTACCAAAGATTTGATATCCTCATCGTAAACGCGTTTGATATAACCATTTTTTGTCTGCATATAGGATTCTTATAGATGTCTATTCGACAGCGCTTGCCGTATACTCACATATGTGGACCATTTGTCCAGCGGGGAGCTGCCCACGCTGTAAAGAACCGTCAGAAATCCCTTTTGATAGGACGAGCGATACATATTGAAATCTCTCGTGTAAGAATCAGTTACATATACTAAACTGAAACAGTACCTACTGTTTCTGTTTTTACTTTAAGGATATTGTGATTGAAAGCGTACAGCAAACTGAACTCAGATCTTAAATCTATGTAGAAGTCTAAATTACAAACAAATTGTAGCTGATCCAGTGGGCGAGTTCTCCCTTGTCAAAACAGGTGTGAGACAACTCTAGGATTAATTGTAGAACGGATTGTAGGTGATCCAGTGAGCGCGCTCCTGTTCCTTATCAGTTTTGTGGCTGGTGAACAGAGACTTGTACACATCGGTAGCCTTTGGATCCTTGGCTACGCTAAAATCTGTTTTAAGACGCTTCAATTCTGGGTCTTGCATAGCATTGACGGCGCCCAAGCGTTTGGGATTGGCCACAATTTTAAGCTTGTGGCTGGTGCTGCTGCTGGTGGTAGTGGGTTTCTCTACTCCTTTGGAAGTGGAGGCTGGCTCTTCTTTTGCTTCTGTCTTGACGCTTGTTTCCGTTTCCGTTTTCTTGGAGTTTTTCTTCTCCTTTTTGGCAGACTTGCGTTTGGCTTCACGCATTTCACTCTTGACTTTCATCAGCTCCAGATCCTCATCGTTGCCATTCAGCACAATCACGTCTTCTACACTGTAGGGCACCTGGCAAAGTGGACAAGAACTGGCCATGCTGCCTTTGATTTGTTTCAGGGCCCGCTCCGACATGACACAGCCGCAGGTCCACAGCGCCACGAAACGAAACTTGCCCGACATCTCCAGGCCGATTAGCTTGCATATATAGGGCGCATGCCGTGTGTCCAGCAGACCCTCGGTCTTGTCTTCATCCGTGAATGCAGGATTCGGAGTCAATTGCAGCGTCTTGATGTCCTTCAGACTGCGTATATGCGCCGAGCCCTCGGGCATTTTCTCCTTCTCCAGCAGGCGTTCGATGACACTCTGTTTAGAGTAGAGGCGTCCCATAGAGCACATCGCAATGGGCTCCTCTAAACGCTGCTGGGTCAACGCACAGTGCAGCCACCGAAACTCACGCTCAGCATCTTTGTCTTTCTGTAAGAGTATTTACTATTAGAAAGCGAATGGCTGGTATGAGACCAATTTCCTTACCTGTTCTGGCTTTTGCTTAACTCGCACAAGCTCATCTCGTTTTGGTATGGTACCGCCATCGCATCCCATGTTATATGATTATCAGATAAAATCTACAAATTTATTAATTCCTTCTATTTATTTTTTTTTCTCCCACTTCTGTTGTTTTTATTATGACTGTATGGTAAATTAGTGATGTTCAATTATCGATAGACTAATATTTGTTCGATAAGTTATATCGGTATCGCTATTGGGCTCTTGGCACGATAATTTCCCTGAAATAACAATTTCCCTAAAATTGAAATATCCCCGACATTTGGCGCCAATGTAAAAATTGAAATTAGCGTGGTTTGATTTCCTCTACATTTTATTGTTAATAACTAACTTACAATAACTTAACTATAAAATATTAGTAATTTCTATGAATCCACAAAAGGACAATGCTTTGCAAATGGTACATCAATGCAAATGCAGCCGCGTGCTCTAAAATTAAATAAGATATATGTGTTATATTGAGTAATCATAAAAGTTAGAAATAATTTAGCTTACTCGTCTGGCGCATCATTTCCTATTTTATATTCCCGCAGCAATGATACGAACTCAAAGGGGTTAACCTTACCGTTAACTGGCAAACGTCTAGGCCCAGATATATTGACACAGCCATTCGGGCAGGGCACGCCCATAAATTTGGAATGCTTCATGGTGGCTGAGGCCAGGTAGCAAATGCTCAGAAAATGTGAGCAGCGAGAGCGTCCTAAGTTTCGAAATGAAATGAAATAAAATGAAAGTAGTTAAATTAGTATATATTTATATAAATGTTGTTCTCACTAATCGGATTTCCCTTGCAGTAGGGCTGCACCCGGCCTCCGTTCACACAATAGTTGAGATGTCCCGTATTGTCCTCCTGGCCAAGGTAGCCGGCATTTGTGTGGAGCACCTGTATAACACTGGCATCATCGTGCGACAGTCGGAATCGATTGCTCTTCTTGCGCTCAATGAGTGGACGTGCTGGATCCAGCCCAATGATCCGGTACTGCTTTATCGTCAAGTGATTGCTGATCATGCCGCAGATGTGGGCGCCCAGTGAATGGCCCACACAGGTGATTTTCTCACGCTCGGCGCCATAGTGGGTGAGAAACGAATAGACCTGGGCGGTGCACTGCGCCGTCAAACGGGTGTTAATCAGCGAGTGCAGGTAGCACGGATAACGTGTCAGCGGACGCCAATCGACAGTTATCACATTGAATTCCCGCGACAGGTATGCTAAAGCCAAAGACAATGAGGCGTTTTAAAGGTCTTCAGTCGTCGATCGGCGCAACTATTCCATACTCACTAACCATCCCGCAAAAATTGCAGATGCATGTCAACCGCCGTCCCATTGAAGCCGTGCACTATGAACACCGTCTCGCGCTGCTTGCTGAAGCCGCCCTTGTACAGGGTCAACGGATTGTGGATGTTCAGCGGCAGCCCCATGCGCGGCCCATTACTGCAACCGAGAAGCGAAAACTGATTAAAATTATGCAAACGTGCCCAACTGATATTCATATCTAGGAAATGACGCAGCTAATCGCTTAGCAAACTTGTGTTACTTGAGCTATTTATGCATCAGTGATTCTGTGTGAGGCTAGCGATCGAATATGCTGTGACATAATGCAGATCGGAAGGGTAGCTCAAAAGACAATTGTTACATAATGTAAACAGGAATTTCGATGTGATTGCTTATATTTCTATAAAAGTGGAAATTATTTACCAATACTATAATAATATAATACAATACAAAAATAAAACAAGTAAGAAGACTCTAGTCGAGACTGCTCGACTAGGAGATACCCTGAACCCTCCAAGCTGATATTCTTATCAATCTGCACTTCTTTTATGCACGCACACATACATTTACATGCATCCACCCTCACGCG
>NW_022045890.1:591947-602389 GCF_001654015.2 Drosophila navojoa
CAAAAACATTATACCCTGATTTCCCATTTTCAATGGGTTCAGGGTATAAAAAATATTTAAACCTATAGATGTAAAATTTTCGCTTCATAACTTTAAATTGACAATATTTTTGTTAAGAAAACAATTTTATTAATAAATTGTATATCTATAGCTAAATGGACATAGAAGTTATTAATATTAAATCATTTAAACAAGAATTCAGCTTCGGCAGAAATAGCAAAGTTGTATTTATTTTTTGATTTATAATTAAATTCCTTGCAGCTTGACTGGTTTCAGATTCAGCTAAATAAATCAATCATTTCTATCTTAAGCTTGTAAGTAGCCCACGCTAAGCTTCTTCAATGTACTTTAACCCGTGAAGAAAGTAAGTGTGTCATCGCTTGAAGCGCCTCTAAATGACACAATTTCAAGTGCCATAAGTTTAAATCTGACCCGATCAACGAAAGTTCGTATTTAGTATCTTATACTAAGAGTTCTTTATGGTAGTCATGGTTTAAGTTTTGTTGTATATGGCTAAGCATCTGTGACCTGACAATTTCCTCAGTTTCCTCTAGTCTGCTGGCTATATAATGGCAGCCAGCTTAGTAGAAAAGAGTCTATTAGCTATAAGAGATGATCGTTTTGACGAATGTCCGTCCCCCTGTCCGGCATGCTGTTCGTGTGGCTGCATGCATAACCGAAGCTCCATTAAGATTTCAAACATGCTCGTGCATTTTTTAAATTAATTAAGTAATATTAGCCACTAACTAGGGCCGTAACAATTGACAAAATAATCAAATATCAACAGCATTTTAGAGCTAGAAATTACAGTTATTAAATTATCTTTTAAAGGAAGTAAAATACCTAATCAATAAATAGAGAAAATATACAATTTATAAGATTTCATAAAGATTTTATAAAAATAATATAATAGTAAACATAATTAAATATTAAGCAAGTAGTATAACAGTTCCATAAACTGTTCTATAGACTGTTCTATATACACACAAAAATTCATGTCTGTTAACTGAACTCTTTTGACCGTTAAATACATTGAGATTGTGTTCCACTTGGCTTTGATCGTCCTCGTTCGTTCTTCAAGTGAAACTTTCCAGTTTCTTAGCTAAAAGTTGTCAACATCGATGTATCACGTAATCTGTGGCATTTATTACATTCACATTCACTGGCCAAAATAGGCAACTGCACTCTGCCTGGTCACAGACTCGGACTCGGACTTGGACTTGAAGTTGGAGTTGAACTGGGAGTGGGTCTTGGTCGCATTTCGTTTAGACTAGACGGCCAGACAGGTTGAACGACTCGCGAGGAGCCTAGTTTGTACAATATTTTGTTTTCAATTGCAATTGATGTCACAGCCTCGACCGCCTGCGGCCGGCATCTGCAACAGGTGGTTATTTATACTCGTGCAGGAAGTGAGTCGAGTATATTGGCTTTGATTAGTGATTGTCCAGGCAAGAGACATTTAATTTTAAAAATGTAAGCTGAAATTTAATGTATGTGTATATTATATACATATATGTTCCTATGTGACAATATTACTAAAAGGGGTTCAAAAGCCAATCCCAATTTGCTCATGAGGAATCGAAAGAAACAGGTTTATGACCTACTATACAGATATACCTATAAATACCGTGATCAGCCGAATGGAACAAAGCAAATTAAAAAACATCTCATTTTGCATAAATATAGCTTAAATTTACAACAGTGACGCGTATCACGCAGTCAGTTACGCCCGCATGTAATATTCTCCCTCGAATGTGGGTCAGATTGGAAAACAAGTTGAAACGCCTATAAATTGTAAATTTCTTCAACCCATATCCTTGTGGTGGTTGCACAAGTTTGCTTCGTCGCTCCTCCGAGCAGTGGCCTAATAATCGGTCTGAAGAGTTCCGCCCGGGCTAATTGTCACAGCTGCCGATTTCTCACACTTTCACCCAAAATGTTTGCGCGAACTTTAAACTTTTTTTGTTTTCGCATAAATTAGACGGATTGTGAAGATTATCGCACAAGGTCTTAATTGGCTGTCAAAGCAGAAGACATTGAGGTAGAGGCCGCCTTGCTGAACTTACGGCGCATAGAGACGGTGCTGTATATAGGGACTGGGGCAGAAGTTTTTGTCGCGCAGAAAACAGCGCAACACGTTCACATCCAGCGCTCCACTGTTTAGCAGATTTTTCCAATCCATTTGGTTCAGCAGCAGCGTTTGAGCATCTGCAAAAGTTGTTAGATCGTGAGCGAAACCTTTTTAGTCTCATTAAATTGCTGTTGTTGATTTTCGTTTACTTTACTTATTATTATTGTTATTATTTTTGCTGTTTGTTGTTGGTTTTGTACCTTTGGATATCAGCATTAAGAGGCAGATCGCAATTAAACATTTCATTGCAGTTGCACTTTTAATTGCCAGCTAAATATAGATGTGTGTGTAGGTGTTTGCTGTCTCTTTCTCTCTCCCTCCCTTGGTTATGTTTTTATACTCTTTTAGCAAACTTATTATTCGCGGTAAATTTTGTTCACATTAATTAGTGTTTTACATGCAATTGCAATTTTGTTTTGATTAATTGTTGAATTTTTACGTTTTATAAAAAACTCATTATGTTTTTGTTTACTTTAATTTTATAATTTACTACTAATACTAATTTAAATATTAATAACAAATTAAATTCACTGCTTCCAAATTTTTTGTTGATTTTTTTAAATTAATTTTTATTTGATTATAGAATTAAAATAATTATGTTTGTTATAATTATTTTTAAAGTAATTATTAGTTTTAGATTTTTTACTATTTATATATTTTTTAAAGCATTTTATTATGTATTTCATTTACAAATATTTTTAATTACTTTTTCTCATAATAATTAATTTAATAATATTTTTGTCAAGTTATTTAAATATTATTTATAAATATTGATGTTCTTTATAGTTTAGTATATATACAAAAAAATACAATTCTTCCTTCACAGTCGAATATTTGTCACTGTTAAATATTTGAGTTTTATTTATTTTTATTTATTTAAAACTTATTTATTGTTTAATTTAATTTTAATTAATTTAAATATTTAATTTTGTTTAAATTTTGTTCATATGGGCGTTAATTTCTTTGGATATTTTTTTTATAATCATACGTATTTGTATATATGTATTTTTGTTTTGTTTTAATAATTTAAATTTTCAGCTTTACAAAGATAATATAATCCTTTCTCTTCATAAATGTGACAAGTTTTGAACACGCTTTCGAATTTTTTGCTCCAACGGAAACTCGATATATAATCTATGTAATTTATTGCTTATTTTCGATTTCTGTTGTTCACATAACTCAAATAGTTAACACACAAAATTGTCCAATTGGAGTTTAAATCTGTTGGCTAATTGAACCGCGAATGCTTTTCACGTCTTGCCCATTCGTGCGATGCGCTTCGAATGCGAAGAGATAAAAAGGCCGCGCAAATGCAGTCGCTGCCAAAGAATTTCGCTGTCGCCGTCGCCGTCGAGTCGCTGCCTTGACTTTGGCCAGCCTTAGGCAGCCTCGAATGCTTTTCGCCGACTCTTTCTTTGCAAACTCACACGCAACGCTGCACTGATTTTGTATATTGTATTTCATGGAGCGGATATTACAGCCAAAGTCGTTTGCTTTGCTAACGATCTGCCATCGCCTTGGCCATATGTGTTGTTATCTTAGCTGCATCTATGTGTGTATTTAGAGACAAACCAAGTGTTTAAACAGAATAATAAGTGCAGATGAAAGTGTATCAAATGCGACTGCAAGTTGTGAATGAAATCGATTCGTGCTTAGAATTTCCGTTTTAGCTATTGTATACTATAGTTTCATATGAATCGAAATAATTGATTTGCCGCAATATGCCATGGATGTATAATGAATGATATAGTAATATAATACATATATAGATAAAAGATTTTTGCTGCAATTAGACTCGAACCAAAGTATATTCCAATATAAAGATATCAAGCCCATATAAAACAAATATTTTAGCCAATCTTTTACAAAATATTAATGAATACTTATCATGTACTAAATATTTTATAAAAAATAAAATATTTAAGCTTTTAATTATGAGCAGACACCTATCAAATGTGTACTGCCTTTACTGCCTTAATGAATATCACTTAAAATACATTAATATCTTATAAATTATAATCAAATGTTTTGGTTTATATGAGCTCTTAATGATTTCATATTATATATAAAATACCATTAAAAAGTTATTATATACTCAATTACAAACACATCTAAAATGAAGTTTAATAGGGTCTCAAGGGGTTAAAAGGAGGGTCTCAAAAAATTGGAATCTCTTATTTAATCCTATATCACAAAATTTTCCTTACTTAATTCATGATTAAAATTCTGTTAAATTTCACATCTACATTTACAGTGTATCTAGCATTCCAGCAGTTTGTTTTTCGGGCTTGCTTTGATTTTGCTTTTAGCTTTGCGTTTTGGCTTTTGGTTTTGTTTTCGCTTTTCGCGTTTTTCGCGTTTTTCGCAGTCAACGTCACTTGGCCCGCCGTGTGTTATCATCCGCGGTTTTCGGCGCTGTAATTTGTTTTTCTCCCGTGCTTTAGTTTTTCATTTAGCCCAAGCACGATATTATGTAAATTTCAAATTGTTATAGATACTACATATATTTTAATGCGTACACTCACTTTGCGGTCGATTTTGTTTGTCTTATTTATAATTAATTATTATGAAAGATTGAAACGAAAGTGTTGGACATTAAACGTAGAAGAGGCGTTCAAGTTTGTTGCCTAAGTCTTTCGGTTTGTTTTCGTTTCTCTGATAGGATAATTTCATATGATTTCAGGCAAATGTCTGCACTTCATGTCACTCCAAAATATTATCTAATAAATCTTTTTCTCCAGAGCCAATTTCATGCTGTGCACCGCATAAATGTTTTTCCAACTTTTCCAACATGTTTCACTTTTCCATTAGCCTCTTTGTAGGCAAGAGACGCAAAGTGGTTTTGTGACAAAATATCTGAAGCCCCCCCAACAAGGGCACATGAAAAGTGAAAGATTGCTTGAAGATTAAATGTGGTTCAAGTTATGTATGAGGTAAAAGTTGGACGACCGAAACTAGACGCAGCTTGGAACAATGCATACTTTAGGGGCATGGAAAAGGCTTGCAAGCAGGTTGCCGAAGGCATTTTCCTTGAATTTTCTATAGTTTAAAATAAATGGACAAGTGGACAGAAAAATTGGAAAGTGCTTTGGGAAAGGCGTAAAATAAGTAAATATGATTAATGTAAATAAATGTGCATAATATAAATAAAAATATATAAAAAGATATATGTATATCTGAAAGAGAAATAAATATGCGTAATATAAAAAAATACAAATAACTGATTAAAGTAATCTTAATATATATATATATCATAAATCTTTATAAAGATATACATAGATCTATCAACCATACAAGGCTTATTTCTATATTAGGCGTCTTACCTAGATGAAGACAATTTTTTAGGTATATTTTCAGCATCTTTGACCGTTAAAAAAGTTTTGAAACTTATAAATAAAATAATATGTTTCTTTATTTTATAATTTAATAATCTCATTGTACAAAATAAATAAAAGTAAACGGTTTAATCCCTAACCTTTAAATCTACCAATTAAAATCATTTAATAAACTAATTAATTAGGATTAAGTAAATACCAAATTTCTTTATATATGTTAAATACATATATCTTAATAAATTATCGTTTTATCTCACCTGGTATATAGCCGATATCCAATGTAGGCCATTGGGCACGTGCTCCACGACAATAAATGGCAATTAAACGGATTTAAGTCGAAATTTCCATTGCGCAACAGAAATTGCAATGCCTCCAAGCCGAATTTGGCTATTGAACCAAAAAAAGAAAACACGATTCACATATAGATCTTATCACACACGCACATAGAGCGAGAAATAAGAGAGAGAGAAAGAGAGAGAGAGAGAGAGAAGGAGATAGAGAAGAGATTTAGCTTTATCTAAAACCTTTTGCCGGTTGAATGGGGGAAAGTAAACACCAGAGCGGCAATAGCACTATGAAAACGCTGGACATATTGGCGAGAGTGCTAGGAATTCGCATATTTATCACGTACGGCCACTAAGCACTAGGCACTAAGCGCGATCGGAGGAGCCAGAGAGCAGCACCGAGCCACATGGAACGCGTCTGGTAAATTGAATGAGCTCGTTGTCACTGTGCAGCAGCCAGATAAATGCTAAAAAATATTTCCATACCAACAAAACCAACAACAAATACAAGAAAAACAACAACGTTTCAACTAAGACCCACAGCCCGGCCCCGGTTGACATTGCGGCAAGTGTTTTAGCTAAACTTTGGTCTTAGTCTTTGGCTTTGCTTCAGTTTGCCGCACGTTGATTGCGTGTCGGTGAAACCCCATTTCCATATGGCTGCCCAGGCTGCGATGTATTGTGAAATACCCAAAGATAGCCAAAAATGTTTTCGAATAGCTATAGACAGATATTTCATATTGCAAAATATCCATACAGGCTTGCATGGACCACCTGTTGGCTAGATAAAGAGCTGAATTCACAATTACACCTCCTTCTTAAAAGTCAAGTTGAGAAATATCTAATAAATGTCAACAAATCTAGACAGTTGCTGAATTGCCAATTAAAAATGCTCACATCGTATTTTATACAAGACGTCAGAATGCCTAAAGTTACTATCTAGTTAAATGTATTGTGTTGTCAAATTTGGCAATTGTATGTCAAGTTGAATACATAAAAATAAATATAAAGATTTCTATCTTTATGAAAACAATTATATGTGAATTGAACAAAAGGACAAACTTGAGTTTTCAAAAAAAGCGCGCGCACATTTCTTGTACTCATTACGAGCTGTTAATCCGCTGTTAACACGATTTTTCAGCAAATAAGTGTAACGCTACTCTTAATTTGTAGTTTCCCGAAAATATCCCAGGAAACTTTGTTCTAAGTAAATAAATCAGAAGAGAGACTTCAAAAATCGTGGTAATATAGCATTATTCCAGTAATCAGTCTAACAGTCTTATGCTAACGCATATTTTGCCGCATGTTAACGCGCGATCCAACTCAAATAGAAATGTAAACGCATTGCGAATGTTAACGCTAACAGACCATATTTGCTTGCTTTCCAACACCCAAACTATACACATGCACATACACAAACACAGGCGTACAGTCGCAACATCTTAAAAAAATTGAATGTTATATTTTGCAGCGTAAAAATTAAGTTGACTAGTTTGCAAACAACTAATTTAGAGTTAGTTTGTAATGAAACGCACCGCGGCATCCAAATCAATGTCGTAGAACCGCAATTAGCAAGTGTAACAAGACAAATCACAACATGATTGCATCCGAATCAGAGGCCATAAATTCGGCCACTTATGTGGATAATTATCTCGATTCCGTGGAGAATCTGCCCGACGATGTGCAGCGCCAGCTCTCTCGCATACGGGACATTGATGTCCAATACCGAGGTAAGCCGAAAAATAACCAAGTAAAAATTTCACTTAACCTCTCGGATTTCTGCCTCTATGAAGGATTAATACGGGACGTGGATCACTACTATGACCTCTACGTGCTACACCAGAACTCGCCCGACACCAATCGCCGCTGCCGCTCGATAGCGCGTATGCACCAGAGCCTGATACAGGCCCAGGAGCTGGGCGATGAGAAAATGCAGATTGTGAATCTGCTGCAGGAGATAATAGATGGTAAGGTTAGGCAATTGGACACAGATCAGCAGAATCTCGACCTGAAGGAGGAGCGTGAGCGTTACGCGCAGCTGGACGATGGGCCGCCATCGAAGCTGCAACGGCTCCAGAGTCCTATGTGTGATCAAGGCAACAGTGCGGGCAATAATGTGTTAAATAGCAGCGGATTGGGCGGCAATGCGGCCAACGTATCCAAGGATCATTATGGTTCACTGCCCTTTATTGGCGTGCCGGGCTCCGGTGGTAGCGGCATCAGTGGCAATGGCGGCAGCTCGACGCCCACCTATGATCGTTCCAATCATCTAAGCAGTGGTGGCAACGGCTACAATGGCTCCTATTGTGGCAGCAACAGTGACCTGCAGCGTTCGGGCAGCAAACGCTCGAGGCGACGCAACGAGAGCCTGCCCAATAACGGCAGCTCCACTGAGATGGGCGGCAATGAATCCAATTCGGCCAACGAGGCGGGCAGCAGTGGGAACGGGAATAGTGAACGTAAGTCTTCGATGGCCAGCGGCAGTGGCCTGGGGCAGCGCAAGAGTCAAGTTCAATTGGCGGGCGCCAGCGTAGCCAGTGGAGCAGGCGGTGGCGGTGGCAATGGCGGCGGCAGCAATTCCGGCAAGAAGAAGAAACGCAAAGTGCGCGGCGCGGGCGCTAATAATACGGCGGCAAATACTCGCGAAGAAACGCCACCGCCGGAGCCCATCGATCCGGATGAGCCCACGTATTGCGTGTGCAACCAGGTGAGATTAGAGCGAAAGAAAAAATGTATAAAAATATATATTAAATAATGTATCCTTCCTCTCAGATTTCGTTTGGCGAAATGATACTCTGTGACAACGATTTGTGTCCCATCGAGTGGTTCCACTTCTCGTGCGTTTCACTTGTGCTCAAGCCGAAGGGCAAATGGTTCTGTCCGAACTGCCGCGGCGAGCGACCCAACGTCATGAAGCCGAAGGCGCAATTTCTGAAGGAGCTAGAGCGCTACAACAAGGAAAAAGAGGAGAAAACTTAAACAATGTTTTGTGGAAACAGTTTTTTGTGTTAAACACTCTTAGCCATTACGATTAGACCAGGGCTCAGCACTATGTAAATTATTCGCTTCTTACAACTCTAGTTAATATGTAAACACACACACACTCACACCCACAAACCAACAGAAACACACATACTCACACACACACACACACACACACACACTAACTCCATTCGAAAATTTAACTTTGTATTATTACTTTCACAATGTAGGCCACATTTTGCTTTCCGTGGTTTAAAAGGTTCGTCAATATCTGTATAAACGTTCAAGCTAAATTTATAAATAAATATATGATGTATAAAATAAAATAAACATTCGATATTTTATACGGTTCAAAGCCAAAGCTCAGCTGGCATTTTGGATCGAATTTGTAGAATTCTAGATTCCATAATTTATATAGAATTTTAAGATTTGTAAAGTTGATAAGCAGAAAGAAAACAAACAAATTTACCTTTGTATAAATGTAAATGTATAATATTCTCTGTGTTGTGTATAGACATACATATGTGTAAATTGAATATGTATTTATGTATATGTATATAAGACACTTTCGGTAAATGGAATACAACGTTATTGATATGTAGACTATGGACGGAATGTTTGTGTAGTCATTGGTACTTATAAATAAAACTTAAAATGAAGATTTATTTAACTTTTTGCGTATTCGATTGGCAATTCGAATGCAAAGTCGTTCTTAAGGCATCAAGAGTTCGATATTAGGGTTCTGTATTTCCAGAAAGATTTGGTATTGCGAGAAAACAACGAGCCAGCAATATATCTAAATGAAAGGAAAGTTTAAATTTGCATTTAAATACTGCATTGGAATTGTTTATTTGACTCACATTATAGGCAACCCAAACGAAGTTTATCAGCGCTGAGAAGGTTTGCTCCAGCTATAAATTAAATTGTTATTTAGTAGCAATGCAATTATTATTTATAGTATATACTCACGTATATGTAGTAGCCGCCAATTAACCAAAGGCTCCAGCAGAATTGAAACAGAATCGCAAGTCCAATTAAAAATAGCCAGGGCAAGAGCCAGCCACGCGTGCTATAAAATAGATTAATTAATCAAGTCAACAACATTTTCCCCACACACTCACCTTATCTTAATGCCATAATACACAAGAAAGGATGATATTATAATCAGCAGAAAGTATATTATAAAGAAGCCTCCAGCGATGGGCATAGATGTCCTTATATCCGTTTCAAATAGGGGCGAATAAAGCTGTCCAGATTCTCCGCCAGCGAGCATGTAGCTGATGAGCGTGATGAAAACAACGCTTAGAGCTGCCGTGTAGGCGGCAACTGCATAGCTGCCTGTGCGCACGTTATTTGACCAAATGATTGGCGACCAGCAGGAGCTTAAGACAACCATTTTTCATAAATAAAATAGCTATTTACCAAATGTAAAATAACTTTATAAAATGACAACAACGCCTTGTCAACGCCCTGACAATGTGACCGTAATCAACTAAAATTAAAGATGCTAATAAACTATCGATTAATAAAAATTTTGAAAGATCCCGTAATTAACTAAATTTATGTAACACATCAATTTATATGTATTAATTAAAATGTAAATAAATTCAAAATTTCATTTATTGTTTGTATTGCTAAAATTTTTCAAGAAAGGTGGAATATTCTATCATGTAAAACTATCGATAAGTAATAGGAGAGGAATCCGACCAT
>NW_022045890.1:603425-613950 GCF_001654015.2 Drosophila navojoa
GAGAGAGAGAGAGAGAGAGAGAGAGAGAGAGAGAGAGAGAGAGAGAGAGAGCAATAGAAAACAAAAAGTTCTTTAGAAATGTATTTTCTATATATATAATATATCCCAAGTTAAGTTAACAACTGAAATATTTCAGCTGCATTGAAAGCCATATCAAATATATTTTATTCATTGTAAACGACTTTCAGAATATTTTATTGCATTTGATTTCTATGGAGAGAAATGGCTGCTGATTAACATATAAAATCGTTTTCAGCAACCAGAAAGCTGCATTCAGCTGGAATGGCAAAGGGATGGGATAATATATTTGCCAGCATTGACAACTCTGCGCCACAATAAATTGCAACTCTGTAAACGTTGCATTCTGCAACGCTGCGGCTTATGAATTGCATTACAAATTCGCATAAATTCTGCGCCAAAGTATGCGCAACAAATCGTTTGTGTGGCACGCGGCATTTATCATCTCAAAAATGGCCAAAGGAGAAGAAGACGCATCCATTGCAGAAATTCAATCTAGAGCCAACCGCGAGAATTATGAGCGGTTCATTCGGATTCGCGGAGAGAGAGATAGAGAGAGAGAGAGGGGTTAGAGGATTTGCTGCTGCAGCTTTGACGCGCTTTGTGGATTGACTTTTAAATGGACCCGAGCTGCATTGTGCCGTTCATTGGCTAGGCGAATATTGGATTTATGATGGCCACTTAAAATGCTTTATGGAAATAGCTTACTTTGGGGACTACAGAAGACTCTGTGGAATAATGCTGACAATTATTGCAATACAATCGTCAAGTTAGATCTAAAATATTTCATGTAGATTTGATTGATTGATATATAAAAATATTTTGCATGACATTTTATTAAACAAAAATATTTTAAATATTTTAATAACAATACAAACAAATATTCTTTTAAGTTTTTAATATATGTATATGTACATATAAAATATATATAAAAGAACACCAATTAAATGCAAAATAAATAAGAAAAAATAAATAAATAAAATTACAGATAAATTTTGTAAAAATAATATAAATATAAATAAATTAATAATATTGACATAAATAAACAAATATAAATATGAAATACTTAAAATGGTTTTAAAAAATAAATTTCAAAAATGTAAAAAATAAATATTAAATTTGATAAAAAAAAATATAAAAATATGTATATGTTTTTTCAAATATAATAAAATATTCATATATATGTATGACTTTATTCTTTGATTTCGTAAATTAATAATTAAAAGTAAGTTCGCATAGTTGATTTATCAAAAGTATATCCCCGAGTCAACAACATATCTAAATCGGCTTTCAGCAGGTTTTGTGCCCTCGTATATTTAGTTCAGTTTCTCAGTTGATTATCGCTTGATTTATACAAGTTAATTAACACGTTCGTTGGCCAAAGAGCCAATGGTGAATGGAGCATCCGGGGCATTGGGGAAGAGAGACATATTGTCGGATGGCTCTACCTATGTCAACAGGCAGACAAAAAGCACAATTAAACCCTTTGAAAGGGCGCAGACAAGGCAGCAAATACAAACAATGCCAAATGCCAAAGGGTTGGCGTTGAAAGGCCTGCGAAGGTCAAGCCCAGCCCCGGCGCGCGGTGGTCTGGGTTAGGGGGGTCAGACTGAGAGGGCCTTGGGGCCAAGCGTAGATTTATTGGATATTGTCGCATAAAGTCACATGGATTTCGCACAACATTTTATCGCCAGACGCTGAAGATAAACGCCATGAACAATTGCCTGGCAGCCGGCTAGAAATTGCCGGCAATAAAGTTGCAGCCGTTGGGGAGAGGTGAGAGGTGAGAGCAGCGCTTGGCAAACATATTTAGACTTTTCTTAAGTAAATTATTGCAAAAATCGACAGAGCCAACGACGGAAGCTCAAATGGGCGCAAAAATGTCATTAAAAGGCAGCCAGAGACAGAGACAGAGACAGAGCGAGAGTCAGAGCGAGTGAGCAGGAATGAGCGCGTCCTCAGCTTGGAGAGCGGGCAAGTTGTTGTTTCCGTTTCCGTCATGTTGAGGTCCTTTTGAAATGTTGACGACAGCCACGACAGCAACACCAACAACACCAATAGCACCAGCAACAACAACAACCCCAACATTTTCCTGCCAATGCAAACTCATCCTGCGCCAGTCGCCTTCATCTCATTTGTGATTTGTGGAGCTGCAGCTGCAAATATTTGCTTAGTCCTTTCTGCAGCCAGGACGAACTCTCAGGTTACTATTTGTATGTTTATTTTCATTGGACTTTTATATATTTGTGCATGCTGCCTTAGCCATTTAAGCTCAGCGATAATCGGTGGTGACTTTAGCCCTTAATGTGCTTAAAATATTTTCGCTCAAATAACGTACCTAATCGATTTTATGGAAAGCAAATTATAAACTTAAGAGACAGAAATCGATCAGTGATTGATGAGGGAACGACAAACTCTAATAATACTCATGATAAGCTTCAACCCTTTTATATATGCTGAAGCTTATATGGGCTTCGAGATGGAAGGAAAATGGAATTTGAGCGAATAATCTAGTCAATACAGTAATAGATATTTTTACGTCAAATCATATACATATCATATAGTTTAGGAATTCGTTATACATTTGTTATGCGTTTGCAAGAATTCGGAACGTATCGACTCAGGCGCGACAAAATTCGAGTTTTATAATTGACAATTTTCGCTAGAGGCAAATTTTGATTATTTTCGACAAAATGCTGCCAATTTGGCTAATGCTGTTGCTCTCTCCCTCGCTCGTGCGGGCCGTGCAGCAGCAGAAGCCGCCTGCCGCTGACGATGCGCCATCAGCCACCACAGCAGCCACGCCCCTGCCAGCCAGGGCGAGCGTGCTGCAGATCACAGCGGCGAACTTTGAGAGCGCCCTTGCCACGCACGAGCTGCTCTTCATCAATTTCTATGCCGACTGGTGCCACTTCAGCGCTCGCCTGACGCCGATCTTCGAGACGGCGGCCGCGCGGCTGGCGGAGCTGCTGCCGGAGGCGGCGAGCGTGCGCTTGGCTCGAGTGGACTGCGTGCGCGAGGAGGAGCTGAGCGAGAAGTGCAGCATCACGAAATTCCCGACGTTGCGCCTCTACTATCGCGGCCATCCGTTGCGGCAGGAGTACCGCGGGCAGCGTTCCGTGGAGGCTTTGGTCGCCTACGTGGAGAAACAGTACAGATCTTCGATCAAGACATTCAACACTGCCGAGGAGCTGGACGCAATCAATAGGAAGAGGCGTTCGGTGATTGGATTCTTCGAGAGTCGCCAGCAGCCAGACGCAAACCATTTTGAGCTGCTGGCGGAGCGCTATAAGAACGATTGTGACTTCTACATACGAGTGGGAGCTAAGCTGGACAACGTCGCGTATACGCAACGCATGCCCACAGTTGTCTATCGGCCGGACAGCGAGCGCACCCATGCGGCGGACACGTTGTTCGATGGGAGCTGGACATCCCCCACCGAGCTGGAGGAGTGGCTCGTGAAGAAGTGTGTGCCGCTGGTGCGTGAGGTGGACTTCCACAATGTGGAGGAGATAATCGAGCAGCGACTGCCGCTCCTAGTCCTCTTCCATCTGCCCGACGACGTGCTGTCCGTGAAGGCTTACAAGGCGATTGTGGAGATGCAATTGTCGAACTGCACCGACTGCGGACACTTCAACTTTGTGACCGTCGACGGGCTCAAGTTTCAGCACTCGATAATCCACATGGGCCGCACCCTCCAGGATATGCCCATAATTGCCATCGACTCGCTCAGGTTTATGTATCCGTATGACAGGTTCGACGACATGTACATACCGGGCCATCTGAAGGCGTTCATTCGCAACTTTAGCAACCATCAAAGGCTGCACCACAAGGCCAACGAGCAGGACGGCGATGGTGGCGTGCCGCCCTTGTCCACCTTCAAGCAGCTGGGACCCTCGAAGCATCGCTACACTCTGGTCGGCCATGATGAGCTGTGAGCTGTGAGCTATGAGCTATAGCTGCCTGAATGCCCATATTGTTGTTGTTGTTAATAAAGTACATTTTGTTGCTGGGCAACTTAATCAGTTAGCAAGTCTGTTGGGGGCTCGAGCCTTGTTATTGGGTACACTAGTCAGCATGAAATTTGGTTTGATATGGGGCATTGATGTAAGTATTTCGGTTTTTGTTTTGTTTTATGTGTTCCATGTGCATACTTATTTACTAAAAACCAAGTACATTAATGTTCATATATTTTATATATTTCTCTGATTGTTTATATACTTAATAACTTCTTTTTTTGTATTTATTTTTTTGATCTAATATTCTATAATATATTTGTGTTTAAGTTAAATTTAATTATTTATTTAATCTAATGTTTAAAAAATAAATTTAAAAAAATGTATTCTACATTTTATATTTCTTTCTAATATTTATGCCTAAGTTAACTTTAACTTATTTACTCTAATGTTTAACAAATAAATTTAAGTTATTTATTCCACATTTCTCTTTCTTTTCATTCTTCCGATCTGCCCTCAATTCAATCGCTCTCAACTAAATATTTTAATATTTTTTTTGTAGTTCAGTGTAAGCCAGCAGAGGGATTGAAATCGTCTTCCTACATTTTGTAGCATCTTAAAAATGTTCGTTTCGCGTTGGGCCGTTGCAGGTTTTTTAGTTGCCTGTTGTCTGGGAGCATGGTAAAAACAAATTGCCTGCAACTAAACATAATGGTTAAACAGACACCTGCTCAAGGCGCACTCGGGGAAAATCACTTGAGAGCTGCGGTGCCAGAGCCTTATCGTGCATGGCACACACAGCAGAGCAGAGCAGAGTGCTGAAGGAGTCGAGCCGAGGCAGGAGCTGGGCTAAGCCATTTGCTTGCAACTTCACATTCGTGGCCTCCACATCCAACTCTCAACATAATTTGCTGTGGTTTTGCATTTACTTTGCATCTCAAGCATGCTTGAGGCTTTCGCCTGCTGCACCCGGCAGCATTAGCTCGGGTTGCCACTTGCCAGCTAACCAGCTATGCCAGCTTCCTGCTTCACTGAGCTCCAAGGCTTCCAGGGCTTGTCTTCTGCCTGGCACTTCCGTTTCCGGCTGCCGATCTGCCCTCCCTGCCCTCCACAAACGTAGCCGTGCCGCCCGTCTGTTGGTTTTAGTTTTATGCGCTGCATTTGCGCCCTGTTTGCAATCACTCCAGCGCCTTGGTCGTCCTTGCGGTAACTCAGACCCAAAGCTGCAGTTGAGCAGATGAGAAACAGAAGCTGCATCAGCAGTTGCAGCTGCAATCCGTGTTGCCGTGCAGTTTCTCTTCTTTTTTTTTTTGTGGCTGAGCTGCATTGAGTGTTGCCTGTTTTTTTAAGCTGTTTGGCATCTGCACTAACATATGCGCATATCTAATTTGCAATTGTTTTTCGTGGTTACAGATTTGCATGCTTTAAGTGCACTGCGCGCAAAGTCCGGAAGTGGATCATAATTATTTGAGTGGAATTACAAAGTGTTAAGCATGGCATGCAAAGAGCGAGAGAGAGAGAGAGAGAGAGAGAGAGAAAGAGAGAGAGAGAGAGAGAAAGAGAGAGAGAGAGAGTGAGAAACCGAGAGAGCGAGGGAGCGAGGGAGAGAGAGAGAGAGAAAGAGAGAGAGAGCGAGGGACAGATACAGACAGATAGAAGAGATGGGGGAACTTGTATAAAAACATAAACAATTAGGAATTGATAAAATAATTTTTAATACTACAAGGTACTTTAATTAATATATTAAAATAAAGCTCATATACAATACATTTTAATTTCTCTCAGTGTATATGAAGCATGCAAAATTGTCTACCCACTCACACACACACACACCCATTGCTAGCCTCTGTTTGTGCCTTTCCACTCTACTCAAGGCACGCGCTATTTGTACAGCAAATTTGAGCTCATTAACACGCAACGAAAACAAACAGAAACCAAAGAAACGAGCCAGGAAAAGTTGCTGCTGGATGCAGTTCCTCAGCTGCCTTTGGCGCTGACTTTTGAGCCAAGTGCAAAACTATTTTGCTTGTTTCTTAATTTAATTAGCACTCAATTTGTATGTGCGTTTCATTTGCCTGTGAGTGGGTGTGTGTGTGTGTGTGTATCTGAAATGGGTAAACAATTTTCAAACTCTTGAGCTCAACTCATTTTTGCTGCTACAACTTTTGTGTTGCTCCTTTTTAATTAAACGCATTAAATTATTTGCATTGCCAGCAAGATGAATGAAGCTTTTATTACATTAAGCAAGTAGTTGATGCAGAGATAACAGAGAAAGCAAGTATTTTCATTACCTAAAGTATTAATATTTTCAAAACCGACAATGAATAAAAGACGTTATTTAAATTAAAAATTAATAAACATTAGAAAGGTAGTATGAAAAAGCTAAAAATTTATTGTTATTTCTAAAATTAACTAAATATATTTATCTAATTATTTGATTTTATTATATTATTTATTTATTGCATATATTTTGCGTTCAATTCACTGTACATACATATATACATATGTACCTATGTATGTCTAACTGTCTTTTGCTCACTCAATGAGAAAGCTTAGAGAGCAGCTGCAGCTGCAGTCATGCCTGCATCGGTTCTCTCACGAGTTCGTTCGCGATTCGCGATCGGCTAGAAATCGTTTTCGTTTCGCTCTGGTTGTTCTTCGACCGCAGCAAAAGTCTTTTGTGTATGTATTGGTATGTGAGCGATTGTTGAGTGGGAACTTGAGGCGCTTAGCAGAAAACAGAAACGAAACGAAACACATAAAACGAAGTCGGCCGCATAACGAGAGTGAGCGAGATCGAATGAGTACGATCTTTTTCGGTTGCTTAGGCGAACAGGGCGTGAAGCATAAAACGGTCAGCTGTTATCTGCAAGCTATGGCTGTTTGTTTGTTTGCTTAGAAGTTAGAGTTGATATCAAATTTTAAGTAAAGCACGTTTTACTGGCCTTAATGGTTGTTTGTTAAGTCGAATGAAGTAAATAAAGTTAGAGTAATTACAATTGCAGCTCTTCAAATCATGTTGTAAAATAATAATATATTATGGGAAATCATTTGAGTATATGTATGTATGTATGTACATATACACATACACTCATATAAACATACATATGTATGTACATCCAGAGTAAGCTTATTTTATTAATATGTCGTAGCTAAATATTCATTTTCATTAATTCGGCGTACTTCATTAATTATTGTGCTGTCCCTATCTCTGTGTGTGTGTGTGTGAAGTCAATGCCCTTGACAGCCTAGTGATGCCACGACTCCTCGTAGATTTATTAAGGCTTCTCGCATGCATTTAGCATTTAGATTGAAATCGGGGGCCAAGCTGCATGATTGATTGTCCTATACCCACATCGCCACCGCATGTCCTTCGGCAACTCCCCAAGGGCGCTGCGCCCTCGGGGGCCTGGCGTGACACGTGAGTCTGTTTGCTCAGGTGTTGGCTGGCTTTTTAATTCTAATTGGTCAACGTTGGCAATTTCGCCAAATGAATTTTGCATTACGCTGACGAAAATACACAGAGGACACGGTAAATGAAGACAAAGCAAACGAAACGTTTTCATTTGATTGCATTCATGACTTTCAATTTGTGAAGCACAAGATATTGCCGACATTTTTTTTCTTACCTGGCCTTTAACACGGAAATTCAGAGAATATATATCTCAGTTTAATTTAGTCCTTTCATATGTGACTGGAAATACTCTAGCTTGTTCAGTCTGAGCCGCTTTTAGCCTTTTTAGCTAGCTGAAAAGCGAGTTTTTAATTTCCATCTAGCCAAGGGCAACTTTTTTCCGTCTTTTTCGCAAGGTTCGATAAATGCCATAAATTGCCCAACATGACTTATGCTATCTGTGTAGGCAGGGGGCGAACACGCCCTCTTCGGCAATGTCAACACATTTTTTATGGGCAATTCTGCAGAGTTTGAGCCGTAACTCCAAATCTAGCCAAAGAGCACAAAGTGAGCCAAGCAGATGAAACAAGCAAAAAATATATGACAAAGGTAGAAAACATATAAAAGACTATGAAATACCCAGTAAAATAATGTGTAGTGAACAAAAATATATTGCCAAAGTCTTCCTCTACTCCATATGTATATTATTATTTTTAGATCCAATATGACGCGCAGATGTCTAAGCAAATCATGACAAATAAGACAGACAATTAAACTGATTTATAAGCTCTCTTTTATCTTATCTTAAATGAAAGCAATTTGTTAATAATTTGTCTTATGTCAGTAGATGATATTTATTAGTTTTGGTCTTTCTCTTAATTAAAAACCTGTATCTTGGGGAATAATCTGTTGCAAAAAATAAAGAAAGTCAGGCAAACACCACATTTTGGTTTGTGGTGATATCCGTGAGGCAAGTCTTCCCTAAAGATGACCTAATTATTCAAATTATATGTAAATCAAAATAGCAAATGATATAACTACGGCTTTCGATTTCTGTTTTATTTGTGTGAGTGTGTGTGTGATTAAAAAAAAAATTTATTTTGGGAACAAATGATAAATAAACAATAATAGCTTGAGTTTAGTCATTTACTAGAAATACAAATTAAAAAAAAAAAAAACAAAAATAATAATAGTCTTAATATTCCCTTTGAATAGAACATGGATTAAGAAAAACCAATCTAAAATATATTGCTTCATACATTTTTAGGCAGGAATATATTAATAGAGAAAGACAACATTTTTTCAAAAGAATTTTTCTTTAGTTTTTAAGGAATAAAAAACTTTTTTTATATTAATAATATGTCTACATCTGTCTGCACATAAGCCTAATCCTGTAACAGAAATTCTATTCACCCTTAGTTCCAGTGCAATCAATTGTAATGGACGAACGAACGCAGAAAATACTATAAAACAAAGGCCAGTCGATGGAGCCGAACGAAAATAAACTATAATTGTGTTATTATACCAAACAACGTTCATTGACTTTTGTGGAGCTGGCAGAGTTGTAAAGTTGGCACAGTTCTTGAATGCGGCAGACCGCATTTGAGCTGTGCTGCGTGGAGTGCGGTCCTTGACGGCATCCTTCAATGGGCCAGTTGCAGCCAAATCAATAAAATCCCAATTAAAATGCTGTAGAGCAGCAAACTATGAGTTGGAAGTCAATGGGCTGGTCTCTGCCCGACGGCCAACGATTGCAGCTCATTAAATTGGCTTGTAATCGCAGTTAATCTGGCCAGAGCTCCAGCAGCCCGAAGAACATTCATCATGAAATATTCGAGTGCGTGCGGAGGCTTGGATCAGACACAGGAAACGGCCAAAAGACAAAAGACGTAATTCTTTAATTTATCTGCTAAATGAAAGAATGAGCTTATTAATTTTATGTATAAAATGTTATTTAATAACTATATGATAATTATTTAATTAGTAAATTCGATGTGTAAAAATACATTAGTCATTTAAGAATAATAATTGTTTAAGTTTCATAATATATTAATATATTAAAATTTTTTAAGATATATTTTCTTATGAAATATATTTGCTTCATTTTAATTTTTAGTTCTTGATTTTTAGCTGGATCTGTTTTCATAATATTTGAAATTGTTTTGATTTTCTGATATCTAAACCCTTTTATGTATGATCTATAAATATTATTTGAATATTATATTTAATACATATTCCATATTTTTGTGAAATTATTATTTTTGATATATGCTAATATATACGAATTGTTATAACATTTTTAAGCAAAAAGCTGAGAAAAAATAGTTTTTACAGGTAAATTGAAACAGAACCAGTTTATTTATTTATTTATTTTTTTTTTAGCAATTTCTTTTTGTTGTCAGCACCGATATTAGTTTTCCATAAAAATATTCTTATTATTATTCATATACGAAATACAAAAATGAAAAGCCCGTCCAACTTGAAGAGTGTAGTAGAATGTAGCGTGTTGAGGGCTCATAACTTTGCCGCATGCCGATGTCATTTCTTTGCCGTTTTAGCTCTCAATGCGAGTGCGGGCAAAAGCCCATCACTGCCAAGCACCACAACGAACACTAACGAGCCCAACAGGCTCTGTTTGCTGTATGCTGAATGATAACAGCAGGCACTGAAAAACATGCCACAAAGGCGGAGTGAGAGAGAGAGAGAGAGAGAGAGAGAGAGAGAGAGAGAGAGAGAGAGAGAGAAAGAGAGAGAGAGTGAGTGAAGCTCTGGCAATTAATCTTTACAATGCCATACATGCGAAATGGAGTTCATAAATTCCGAGTCACGCTACGAGAGGCACAAAAGACTAACTGAACCAGCTCATAGCTTTTCTGGTGGCTCAACAAAACTTTAAATTAGCACCGAGATGAGCGTCAAATTGTAGTCTAGCTATGCGCAGCATATTCACAAGTGAACAACAGGTAAACAGCTGCCGGCGTAAATGTCACAGGATTAGTGAAAGAAAAAGCTGCTTGTATTATATAAAATTCCAGTTACTCGAGTGTGTACAAATGTTTTTGTTTAACAATTACAATTGTCATTTAATTAAGTATATATGCAATTTTTATACCCTGAACCCATTGAAAATGGGAAATCAGGGTATAATGGTTTTGTT
>NW_022045890.1:647288-658989 GCF_001654015.2 Drosophila navojoa
TATATATATATATATATATGTATATATGTATATAGATACATTTTTATATATTTTGTTGACTATATAATCAGTTTTATAAGGAGCCAGACTAATAAATTTGCCTCAAAGTCTGATACTTCCGCCGACCTAAGGCATTGCCTACTCGAGTTGCATTCACTGTGCTGAGCATTCCTGTTCGCTGAGGTCTACAATTATAACGACGCTGATGCAGGCGCAGTTAATTACTTGAGGAATACTGAGAACTGAGAGTCGAGAAGTCGATTTCTCATTCATGATGGCCAATCGACGAGTTCGATGTAATGATAAACGCTAAACGCTCCCACTATAAATAAGCTGAAGGGCTCGACATGGGTCAATCAGTTTACTTGCTACCGGCTAAAAGTTCAGATCAGTTTGATAATGAGAGTTCTGTTTGTGCTCGTGCTGTTGATTGCTGCTGCGGCTGCACTGCCTCATTTCGGTGGTGGGTTCCGTCGTCGTGGTTTCGGTGGATTTGGTGGATACGGTGGATACGGAGGCGGCTATCGCAGGGGTGGTGGCGGACGTGGTTTCCGTGGTGGCGGCTCAGCCGCAGCTTCAGCCTCGTCAAGTGCATCGTCAGGATTCGGCGGTGCTGCCTCAGCTTCTGCCTCAGCATCGGCTTCGGCTGCATTCGGTGGACGATTCCGCGGCTAAATTCGAGCAGTCGGAGCTTAATACTCTAACATTTGTATAAGTTTAATATGCGTATGCAGTCAATAAATAGTTGTTTGTGCTGAATACTCAACTCAATCTGAAAATATATACAAGTAGTACTATAGCTTTGTGCTGGGGGTCTAGCTTGAAGGGAATCAAGTTTCCATATGAAAGATTTGAGCATATAGATAAACCAGAGTATTAGCTCATCTAAACATCCTGAACTGACCGCGAATCTATATGGAGCTTTTATATCTCGGTTTTATGATAATACCTGAAACTCGTCTCAAAATTATAATTCCTCTGTTGACATTGGGAAGTATAACTTTTTCGCTGATTGTTTAGATTTCTGGTTTATTTCTATTGTTTATTTTTCTTTTTGTTTATCAATTACGAATCGTAGCCTATAAGAGCTGCATAAAACGCCCGTTAATTTCGGCATATATGTGAGCAGAGCAATTAAAATATTCGCACATACAAGTTTCTAGCTACGCTTCAGCTAATGCTCATCAAACCCGAAAAGGGGTCGAGATAGACGACAATGCGATGAGGTACTGCGGAGGTAAATAATGAGTGGGATTTTCGATTTTTAGTAAAGAGAAGAAAAATGTATATATGTATGTACTAATATACTAACAAATGATTTTTATTCTGTTAAAAATTATAATTGAATATAATAAGTTTTTTTCAGTTATATTTGTTTTTTTTAGAAATCTTTTATATTATATAGATAAAGTACAAATAGTTATAAAAGTTTTTAATAATATAGTAGTGGAATAAAATTAGTAGCGATTGCCGTAGTAATAAAATTCGTATCAGTGGAGGCAGCTGTAGAAGTAGAAATAAAATAGGTAATAATAGTAGTAGCAGTGAATTTTTTAGAATAATAAATAGAAGTTGCAGAAATAGTAGTGTAGTAGTAGTAGTTGTAAGAACATCAGTAGAAGCGCCAGTCGTAGCAGTACGAATAGTAGTAGAGTACGAAATACGAGTAGTAGTAGCAGTAAAATAGGATACTATTAGTAGAAGTACGATTAGTAGTAGTTGAAGAACGAATAGTAGTAGAATACGAAATACGAGTAGTAGTTGGATACTAGTGGTATAAGTACGAGTAGTAGTAGTAGTAGCAGTAGGAATATTAGTTCAAGTATGGTTAACAGAAGAGTAGTAGTATTGATAATAGTATTGAATTGTTACGTATACAATCTATCATATATCATGGCAGAATGACAGTCCTTGCATAAAGCTCGCAACAGAGAATATTAGTTATCTGTGGATCATTTTGGAAACGTGGCTTAATTTAATTAAAGGTTATTAAATTTGTTTAATAATATTGATTATTTTGGAAGATTCCATACGATTTCACGATATTAAATATTGCATATTTTTTGGAGCCCAATATTAATATTTTGCCATATTATTAAGTTCGTACTCCCGAAAGTATGGCCACGACAATTTTATTATTTGGCTGCCAATTCAAATTATATAATACTAATATATCTGAGTGTCTCACATATAGAAAATCAATGAAAGGTAACATTTATTTTTAGGCTGATCAAATTTCGAAAGTAGCTGATAAATAGAATGCTAATAGAAAAATAAATATATATTGGTTAGATATTATAGGAAAAAAAAACAACATAATTATAACTTAGTTCATTATGTGGCCAGAATAAATTAAAATAATTTAAAATATAATTAGCGAAAAAAAAAAGACAATAGAAAAAACAAAACAGAATTCAAATTAAGGAAAATAAACAAAATAAATAGATTCCTGTTTTAGTTTGGCAAGCGTTTATGGTCGACAGCGTTGCGTACAGGGGTTCAGCGAACTGGTTCACAAGAGTTAGCTTATATGGATATAATAGTTAAATGATCTATGTATTTTGTGATAAAATATTGCAAAGCAATTCTAATTCTAAATCTACACAGTAATTATAGAGATTGTATATACTGGATGTACCCAAAATATATCGGCTTAGATTTAGTCTTGAATTAGTCGAGCTTAAGCTTTGAGCTGTTCTGTAAGGTGATCAAGAATATGCTCTATTCTTCGATAATTAAAAACTAGATATCAGATTATATTAACAAAACTGAGATTATTGTTTGTTTTGGCTATTTTTGTTTTGAAAGCTCAAGCGAACAAAAGTCTAGAGCAGCGTGGTGCGAGGGGCACGCCCAAGTTTGAGTATCAATAATATTGCTGGCCGAGGGACTAATTAAACAGTCGATAGCCAACCGGTTGATGTGCTTCGGCGGCTGGACGTAGAGTATAGGCGTCATGTCACTTATAGTCGCTTATAGTCTAGCTAATTGACAATACTATTATAATTCGTTTTGATGATCATTTGCCGCTTGTTGTTTTTGTTCTATATTTCGTTTGGCTTTGTTATTGTTGTTATTGTTGTTGTTAGCACTGAAACTGAAACCGAATCTGTTAATCTGTGAATGTGACGTTACGCAAAACCAATAAAGTATCTCTCTCTCTCTCTCTCTCTCTCTTCCCTCTTTCTCGTTCTCTCTCTCTTTCTGTCTCTCTTGTCTTTATGTCATCACTATCTGCGGCCGGCTGATTGGAACTGAGACCACGGGATATCCCCGGGACTGAAAGGTATAAAACCTGCCGCCCGACAATCTCTGAGCTAAGTTTGTGAAGTCAGCTCGAAGCCTCATCATGAAACTGTTCATCGCTCTGTCCGTGCTCGTTGCCGTTGCTTCGGCCCTCCCTCAATTTGGTAGAGGTGGGTCAAGTGCCAGCGCCAGCGCAAATGCCAATGCACAATCATTCGGCGGTAATCGCGGTGGCGGATTCGGTGGTCCCGGATTCGGTGGACGTCCCGGCGGATTCGGCGGTGGTCCTGGATTTGGCGGTGGATTCGGCGGTGGTCCTGGATTTGGCGGTGGATTCGGGGGTGGTCCCGGCGGATTCGGTGGACGTCCCGGCGGATTCGGTGGACGTCCCGGCGGATTCGGCGGATTCGGCGGTCCCGGGCTCGGCGGTGGATTCGGTGGCGGCAGCAGCTCAGCGAGTGCCAATGCCGCAGCCAACAGTAACTCTGGTGGATTTGGTGGCTCCAACGCCAACGCCAACGCCAACGCTAATGCCAACACAAATAGTGGATTCCGCGGCTAAGCCCTAGATTATTAGACAATTAATGTAATTAAAATAAATGAACGAGCTGACGAATGGGAATAAAACAAAACAAAAATGGAGGAGTGAAATCCGAATGTCTGTTTCAATTGATTGTATATGTCCATCCAGATATCTATATGGATTCATTATTTGTTTGCAATGTGCTCATGAGATTGGCTTGTTGCTGATGATGTGTAAATGCTTATTAGATTCTGCTCGTGTAAGAAAATGTATGACTATGTTAGTTTTTATAGGATCATTTTGGCACGAGCTCTTAATATACTCTGCTTGCATGTCTGAAGGCATCCTTATTGAATGATTTTCTTTGATATATAGAAATAGATATATAAACATCTATTATATATAAGTATCTCTATGCATCTTATTCTTATTTTTTTTTTTTTTTAATCACTGTTGATTATCTATAGAGATGCGATAATAAATAGATCAGGAGAAAGACAGATAGGTCTTTACGCCTAATGAATACTAATATCGTATCATCAATAGAGTACTAGAGTACTATAATCACATCAACTGACAATTTTAATGCATTGACCTACTTAAATTCGGCAAAATGTTTAGCTTTAACAGCCTTCTAATTAGACTTATATATTTTCAGACAGAGAAAAAAATCTTTACAGCTGGACCACCAAAGCTTCATTTCTGTTTTGATGTTACTCAAAAACTTCCAGAAAACAAAATACCGGCATTTCAGCCGCATAAATTTAAATAATTGAATGCCAAACAAAATAAATACGAAAACAATAATCGAAAATAATTTATTATCTATATAATTGTATTCGTGTTTTGTTTATCAGCTAAACAACATTTTACGCTCGGTATTGTAGTGCAGCTCATTTGAATATATGGTTTATGTTCTTGATAATTAAAAACTTGATAGCGGATTAAATTTGCTGAATCAAATGATTACAGGCCTGTTCTTATACGTTGAGCTCCTCTAGAAAACATGGGTCTAGGGTATAATAATTATTGGCAAACGTATGTAACAGACACGGAAAGACGAGTCATTATATAGGATATATATATTTATCATTATTATTATTCCCGGGGCAGACAATATTGTTTGAAGAATAAGCGAAAGGGATATAAAAATTAGTTTCATCAAATTAACTCAAAAAAAAAAAAAGAAAAAAAAAAAAACGCTCCAATTTCTTATCAGCTCAACAAGCTGCCTTGACTAAACCGTTTCAATGTTTTATATGTTTGAAGGGACCACCTTGAACTTTGAATTTGAATGTCATATTTATGCTCTCAGAATGAAATATAGCTCTGATAACCCTATACTAATTATATACATAATATGTAGGTATATGTCTAACACAATAAGCTGGGTATCTTCCAGTCAAGCATGGTCGATAAGAACACTTGTATTTGTTTGGCAAGTCGGAAGTCAAATTAGATTCAAGTCCGTGTGCTTCATGAACCTTGATCAAATTGCGGTGAAATCAGCAATAAAACCTCTGTTATCACATCAAAACTCCAGTTAGTGATATAACTCTTATCTCGTACGCCAACATCAGGGTTTTAGCATATAAATGGGCATTAGCCTTTGCATATTTTGTCTTTATGAAACAAGTTACACATTTGAATATATGTATGTATGTTTGTTTGCCCAAAATAACGGAAGGGCTCTGTTCCTATGATTGCAGGAAAAACCGGTGAATCGGCTCAGTCGTAGCAAAAATATGAAATCATTAAAGATCACTTATACAAATATCATATATGTCTGAGATATGGCTAAAAAAGTATTACAATAATTCTCTTCTGGCAAACATTTAAGGCATAAATAAAGAAAAGTACCGAAGCTAAGTAAACTTGCAAGTCAAGCTGAAAAAAAAAAAACATTAAAAATCGTAATATATATACAGACAGTCCATAACCGGTTCGAGAGAAACCCAGACATTCAATATCTATTTGCCCAAAGAGATTCGCACACTTTCCTCCGCCGCACAATTCAATTTGATGAGCTCGAATCTGTTCGCGGCAGTTAATTCCATCATAATTTAGGCGCTTAGCTGTTTTGTCTACTTTTCTGATTTTCATCTGTATGTAACTATGCTAATTGATATCGTCGTCTAACGCGGCTAGATCATCCATCGTTTAGTGTTATAAAAGGCGAGACGCTCGGCTTCTGAGCATTAAGTTTGTTAGCGGATTTCGAACAGTTCGGACAAGCAGCAACATGAGGATATTCGTTGTGCTTAGTATTATTCTGGCCGTGGTGGCAGCTGCACCACAGCGCCAAGGAAGCGGTGCTAGTGCCAATGCCGACGCCAGCGCCCAGTCGCAGGGCGGACCAGGCTTTGGCAAAGGTCCAGGCGGGTTCGGTGGTCCAGGCGGCTTCGGTGGTCCCGGTGGCTTTGGTGGTCCAGGTGGCTTTGGTGGACCAGGCCGTCCAGGCGGTTTCGGTGGTCCAGGTGGTCCAGGCGGCTTCGGTGGTCCAGGCGGCTTTGGTGGACCAGGCCGTCCAGGCGGCTTCGGTGGACCAGGTGGTTTCGGAGGTCCCGGTGGCTTCGGCGGACCAGGTGGTTTCGGAGGTCCTGGTGGTGGTAGCTCCAGTGCGAATGCCAATGCTGATGCCAGTGCCACTTCCACTGGTGGCGGTGGTCGTTTTGGTGGTGCCGGTGGTGCCAGTGCCAGTGCCACCTCTACGGCCAATGCCAATTCCAACGGCTTCGGCGGCGGCGATGCCAACGCTTCCTCCTCCTCCAACGCCTCGGCCAAGGGCGGCGGCCTCGCCAGTGCCTCATCCAGCTCCTCTGCCAATGCCCGCGGTTGAGCCTCAACCAAACGACATCCTCAGAGCCCTGCCGAATTGAACAGATTTTTTAAAGTGATTTAGTCTATTTATATTTATGAAATAAATATACATGAAAAGAAGAAAATGCTCTTATCTTATTTCGAGTTCAAGAACAGAGTATTTCCGTTCGATTCTCGGGCTTTTTTGTTGTTATTCAAATGCTTTAATTTCCTAATGTGATTAGCAGCAAGATGTGAATTTTTTGCATCTCTGAATATCCAGCTTTCATTCTTTATAATGTGATGTTTATATATTGAAACAAAAAGAAAAGATGACTTCATTCATTTTTTGGAGATGTCTCCCATCTTATCGCAACCTATGTCATAAGCATAGCCTTGTATATTGATCGAAGCTGCACTGCGCCACATGTCACAAAATTTACTAATTACAATGGTTTATTCACAAATGTTCAGAGAATTTTGGGTTTTCCGTAGACACATCAAATAAATAATACAAAAAAACTAAAAAAATAATCCAAATTTTCGTAGTTTTAAATTGTTTGCAAATAGTTTTGCCATTGCCGAATAGAAGATAAGAAAAGTGTCCAAATAGTCTTAGCCCAAGATATTGTCTAGTCCAACCCTTAAAGTCTTGTGTTCTTTAGAGAGAAAAGAAAGGGTGCTATGAATAATTTGATTGTAATCAGCGTTTTATTGGCCACGCTCCTGTCCGTTTACTGGCTAGGGTGCAATGCCGATGAGACTGCCGTTGTGAACACATTCAGTGGTAATGAGACAGCACTGCCCCTGGACGAGCATATCACGGAGCACAAGAAGTTCGTGGAGCCGCGGAATGAAGATTCTTATAGGAAGCGTAGGCCATCTAAGCCATCTAAGCCATCTAAGAAGAGAAGGAGAAATGCCGCAAGTGCATTGAGCAATGTTTTTGCCCAATGCTTTCAAGGGCCGCCGACTCATTTCGCTGGATTAATTATCATGGTGCTCTCTGTATCGGCAGCTCGGTTGCTCGTCCAATGATGGTGCTGTTAATAATACAATTTACGAAATTTACAATTTATGAAATTTACAATTTATGAAAGTTATGAAACGCATATGCTTTGATATAAAATTACATTAAAATTTGAAAAGCAATTTGTCCATGTTTTGTCTTGTTTAAAGTCCTTTTATATTTATATTTAATGGTTTTGTGGTCCTACTATATGACCAATTAGTTGGCATGGCGCAAATGATGTTCTGAGATCTCATCAACATCTCATTATACAGATCATACAGATCTTATCAATCCATTCATTCGTTAGTTTTGCAAGCTTTGTTCGAAAGTCCGAATCAAATAACCCTTGGGATTTAATTCACATTTCGTTTACATCAAGGCGAAAAGCTTCAGACTCCAAGCATCATCTGTTCAGTTATGAAACACCTAAAAATTCAACAAAATTTTAAGTTTCCATAGAATATATTTATTTGTTAACATTTTTATATGTTTATGTATTTATACACGCAAATTTAACAGTTTCGTAACGTTTTACCATGCGACTGTGTATTGTGATCGCCTTCTTCTTGGCGGTGCTCGCTGTCATATATTTTCAAAGCCGTTTGGCTGACGAGGGAGGCAGCTCCTCGACCGCTAAGAAAGGTGGCTCCGGTAATCGTGCCCCGCCGAGCAATCAGGCCAAAGGTAACCAGGGCAAGAGTAAGCAGGCCAAAAGCAAGCAGGTCAAAGGCAACGAGTCCAAAAGCAAGCAGGCCAAAGGCAATGAACACAAGAAGCCAGCAAAACAGGCGAAGCAGCCACCACCAGCTAAAAAGTCAGCGAAAGCGGCGAAATCACCATCAAAGCAAACCAAAGACACCAGGGCGAGACAAGGAAGAGCCCAAAGACCACCAACGGATAGGAGGAACAGGAACAAAAATTAAAATGGCTGTGTAAAGATCGAAATCGTTGACTCAGTTCTCAAGAGTCCCAACTTTCTACAAACTGCATTGACCTTAATTCAACTGACTGATTCCTGGGCAGCCACTCGAAGCCTCCTTTAATTCTGGTGGATATCTATGCTCGATTCCTCAAACTGCCTGGCAAACAAAGCGCTTCCAAACCGAAGGCGTTACGGCAACACAAACAAGAAGACTTCTAGCATTTTAGCTTTTTAAACTACACACATATGTTTTATAATATTTTTTGGCAATATATTTCATGGCTATTCAATCTTTGACATAGATATGCATTTGAACAAAATGCCGTAAGGCACCTGAAAATTTGCCATATATAATGGTTGTTATCCTCATCTTTTGAATATACATATATATAAATTCATCTGGATATCTCCAATTTCTTAGGCAGGGCAGAACAACCAATACTCTATATATGTGTATGGAAAACTGTAAGCATATAAATATCAATTTCTTAATATATATGTTCTTGGTCAGTCAATGAGTATTCTGCAGTCGTTCATACTCGATATATATACATATATGATAAATTTTGAGTTGTTTTTTTAAACAACTTTATTAAATTTTTGCTAATGCACAGAGCACAAACGACTTAATTAGATATGCAGCAGACAACACACAAAATACACTTTGCAAAATAATTAGTTAGATGTGAATATTTCAAAAGGATATCAGCTGACTGAATGTAGATTTCGATATATTTTGATCTTGTCCTATACATTCTAGATATTTTTCTCTTCGAATTTGTATTTTGCTTTTAGCTCCAACTGTCGACAAAGAAATGTGAGCTAATAACATTGTTTATTGACATGTTGAACGCGCCCATTGTTTATAAATATTATGTTCTCACTAATGATGCAAATTGCTTAAGCAAATCTAATCGGCAAAACGGGTTCTACTGCTCTGCAGAAATGCAAATCTGTTTTTGGCTATCTCGCAAATTATTATTCTCCCTAATATTCCAAAAGAGAAGGGTATATTGGTTCTGCCAGACTTTTTTCGGAATGAAAGAAGCAGAGGATAACAATATGCGGATTATGTACGCACAGGCACCATTCTAATTGTAGAATGCATTCTTTGGGTGCAGAACATCCTACAGGCGTGCACTCCCGATTTCAGTGGCTGATTGCAAAGAATTGTCAAGTGACTGACTGACTCGCCAAACTTCCACAATAAACGAAATGTTTTTAATTAACGCTATTGTTTCGTTTGAGGTGTTAGAAGTTTAAAGTACAAAAATTATAGACATCCTCGCAAAGACACAGTCTTACGACATATTAGAGACAATTACGTCAGTCGAAACTGAACAGGACTTAATTCTCATTAAATTTCGATACCTTTTCAATAAGACGAGATACAATTATTATATAATTTGACTTAGACTCTTCCATGACATTTTAAAACAATCAAGTCTATGACTTATCTATCTATATATAATGAAAATGCCTTGATTTATATGACTATTTCAATTTTTTTTTTTTTTTTTTTTTTTAAATGAATAAGAAGATAAAGTAAATTTATTACTTTATTTATTTATTTTATTAAGTGTAGAACCGGTACAAACAAAAAACAGAACCATAACAACACAGGGACTGAGATTTATTAAAATTAATTTTTTTTCTTCTTATATATATAAATTATTGCTCATAAATATGTGGGCAATTGCATAAATTATATAGTTTTCTATAAATATTATAATTAATATTTATATAAATATTTTTAAATATACATATGTATATTTGGAGATTTATGTATATTAATTTATTCATTTATGTAATATATATTTCTTTTAATTGTTTCTATCAAAGTTTATAGGTAAAGGTAGACCTAATGAGCCACATGCACTTAGTGTCGTTAGATGGATTTCCCCCTTTGTCATCAAATCGTCTATAGGTATTTGTACCTAGTGCTAATGATTAACTTCATTGATCACACGTAAAAAAGGTCTGTTGATATAGTAGTTCTTAATCGCTTCGCTTAAGATAAGTAACAAAGACAAGTTAGAAAATTCAACTTTACGGTAAGCAATTGTTTTTATTCGACAGTTTTCAAGACATTTTCTTAGTTATGATTAGCCCCTACGACGGCCGCCACTGGAAGATGCATTGGCAGATGCATTTGCGCTAGCCGAGGACCTGCCGCCGCCCTGGGATACGGCGCTGGCGTTTGCGTTTGCTGTGGCGCTGGATCCACCATCACCGCGGCTGCGCCTTGGTGCTGCCTGAACTGCCACCAGTGCAATCAGCAGAAGAACGAACAGCATGTAGAACTTCATCGTTGGGATGTTAATTGACAAATGCAAGATCACCTGCCGCTTTATATAGCCAGCGGCGAGCGGATCAATCGGATGACTGGTTTCGTGACACGTTTACCGTAATATACAGAGCAAATGAAAGCAATTAACGAGAGTAATAAGTATATATGCGTTAGTATATAGAGTATATACCGTATCGTATCCACAATGACGTTTAGCACTACGACAATTATTAAAAGCAAGGTCCAAGTGCTAAAAGCTCCACCGCTGCCGTTCCACTTTATTTTATTCAAGTCGACTTTTGGGTGCAATCGAAATTGTTGAAAACCTGCCGAAGCTTAAAGACGAAACATACAAGTACTGTAGAGAGAGATAGAGAGAGAGAGAGAGAGTGAAGGTGTAAAAGAACAGGCAAGGCAAGAGTCAGTGGCAAAGAAACCAGGAATCAGTTGCTAAACCCGAACTAGACTGCTGCTGTTAGCTAATTAAATAAAAAGAGTTAAGAGTTCGATTGGCATACTGGTTACACTTGAATAATAAATTAAATATCATCCATACAGTTTAACCTAAGCATCGCAATAACAATGGTTTTTTGGTTCTTGAATTTTCAGCTGCTGCTCGAGAAGTTCTGGATCACTTTCTGTTTTTATTTAGTGACATTTTTTTAGAGACATGAGGTGGCATTATTGATAGAGGTGATTAGTGGATTAGTAGATGTGGTTTGAGTTCAGGTGCACTGATTTTTGTATTTCTAGTATTTATTTTATTTCTTCAACTGGAAAAGCGCAACTGGAAAAGCGCAGACAAGACCAGGCAAGAGCTTTCTGGCTAGTTGAGAAATATTTATTTTATAGCAGACAATTGGGTTTACTCAAATATTTCAAAACTTTTATTATTTATCACAATGCGTG
>NW_022045890.1:666609-679051 GCF_001654015.2 Drosophila navojoa
AACAACTGCCCCTTGAGCTATGCAATGATATTTTGTATATTAATTATTATTGACTTTGACTAGCCCTAAAGTTATGCAAAACTATTTATATTATTTGACAAATAATTTTTTTTAAAGATAAAGAGATGAGCCATTTCTCACTATGAGTATTTGCTTTTTTCTATATATACATACATATATATATTTTGTAACGTTGAGGACATCGGTTGAAGATGAGATTATTTATTAGGAGGTGGACAGCCCCACTGCAACCGAGTAATGTATAATGGAACATCAATGAACATCTAACTAATGGACCAAAGTGCTTGAACCCTACTAAGTCTGGCTCCATAAGTGGGCTGTGTATGATAAATGGCATGCAGAGTATTAGTAGTACTTGCATCCAATATACCGGTTTTCTTGACTTCTAATTAGTTGTTGGCTATGATGAACTGATTACGAAGGGCATTATTTCGCGGCTGAGATCAAAGAGCTTCACTACAATCAAAATATTTATATTTTAATAACAATTTTTTAATATGTTTGTTTTTGCCATAATTGAAGAATAGAGAGCGGAAATGTTTCGCGTTTTGGCATATCTCTTTTATATTTACACTCAAAAGTTAAAGAGAAATAATTTAAATGATGCAGTTTTAATTGAATGATTTGGATATTTTAACAAAAGTTCTACTAAAACTGTTTCAGAGATTTTTTCTAGCATTTCGTTTTTCCATAAAGGAAACTTGATCTATTGAAGCCCAGAATTTACTTTTACTTTACTCATTAAGGAATCCAATATACAAAATACACTCTTTAAATACATTTTGATTCACGGTTTTGTTTAACATATTTTAATATCAACTAAGTGAATATTTTGTGTCGGTGCATGCGGCACAGACGAAATGGCTTTAACCGTGGAAGCCGGCATTGTAAAAGTTCCCCGAGACTGACGCAGATATACCGCCGATACGGGCGCGAAAACGTCCAGGACCACCAAATCCTGGGCCAAATCGCGGGCCACCAAATCCTAAGCCACCAAGTCGCGGGCCACCAAATCCGAAGCCACCAAATCCTGAGCCACCAAATTGCGGGCCACCAAATCCAAATTGAGGCAGCGCCGCCGCAGCAGCAATGAACAGGACCAGCACGATGAAGATCTTCATAATGCTCCGAATGCTAGATGGATATCTTGTTGACTCTTAGAAGGTGAGAATCCAAATGAAAAAGCAAGCCCAAACCACTCTAATTTATACAATCCACTCGAGGTCAGGCTCGTTCGGTGGGTTTTGAGTGCAAACTAATTTCGAGTGAAGATGGCGCATCTCGCCCCATTATGATCATGATAAGATCAGTTATTCATTTCATTAGTCAATGGGATAATATCAACAGGGCTCAGACTAAATGCAACTAAATAAAGAAGATAGGTCTTACTTAAAATCTTGAGCATATATTTATATATATATGTATATATAAGTGAGTAATAAAGCTGCAGTCGGGCGTTAGCAGCTGTAGAATAATCATTCACTAAAAATTGTGAAAATTACAGGGTATTTTTCGATATATATAACATAAATATACATAACAATTATTTTTGGGTCATCGATATAGGAAATCAGCAGTAACTCAATTGTCCGAATGATGCTTCTAGCTCTTAAACTGTAGGACATATAAACTACTGTGGTTTGTCATGTCCCTGTGGGCGTGGTTTTTGATATTGGGTGGTCAACCAAAGCTTTAGGTCTTTAGCATCAATAGTGCCTAAAATATAGCGGAATTGAAAAAGTCACTATATTTTCAGATCCGATCTCTTATTAGGCGTGGACATATCCGCCGTGGCTTTCTGAACTTGGTTGGTCTTCAAATTGGCTCTTCGAATAAATGAGTGAGTATAAAAAGCTTTTCAAAAACTGAATTTATTGGATAACAATTGGCTCCCCGCAGGATTGTCCGCTTTTGTATTGGCACTGAGCAGCACTTCAGCTGCTCGAGCTACAAATGTTCCAAACAACTTGAAACTGTTTCTAAAAACGCAATTCACCTTCCACTTGAAAAAGTTTTCATGTCGAATACTATGAAGAGAAAACATAAAAGCGCATTATAATTGCATACAAAAATGTTGTGTGTGAGTGTGTGTGTTTTTTTTTATTTGTGTGTCGTTTGCAGAGTTTGAGCATTGTTAAAATTGTATTGTTTGTGCTGGCAATTCAATTAACTGGCAAAAAGGCATAAAGAGCAGCGTTGACAGCATTTAATACCTGATTAATGGGAAGCTCCCCGTCCTGCCCTGTGTAGCTGCCAGTGGCCGGAATTAATATTAACTTTGTTCCACAAGTGGATTTCAATTGATAGACTTGGCTTAAATGAAATACTTAAAGCCCATTGAGGGGCAGCTCGCTTAACAATAATTCCATAGAATATTACAAGTGAATTATGATGCTGTATATTTACTCTCCAGAAGCAAATGCACTGCAGCTGTGCAGCTACAGCTAATGACGTTAGCGAGAGGCTAACACAATGTCATTATGTGCCAAAGGAAGTCAAGAGGAAAGCCAAGCCAAGGACTCGCAATGTGCCACGGCAAGCACCACTAATTGACTTTAATTATTTTGTTGTACTTAATGCCTTGTTTACACAAGAACAAAGAGAGAGAGGGAGAGAGGCAGAGAGAGAGGGAATCAGTGGGAAAGTGAACAGCATGGGCGTGGCACTGGCAAATCGAAGCAACTTGTGCTACTTGTGTGCAAAGGCAAATAAAGAGAACACAAAATGTACGCAAAAGTCTGATAAACAAGAGACAACACAGTAGAAAGAGACAGAGGGAGAGCGAGATGGAGAGTGTGAGGTATATATAGAAAGAGACTGACTTGATGTCTACAAAAGTTAGTTAGAGGCAATGCAAACATGTGGGCTGCACAACTGAAACTAATTAAACTTGTATTTGTGTCAGTTGCACATTCCGCCATTGTAGCAACAGCAAGAGAGAAAGAGAGAGTGAGAGAGAGGGAGAGAGAAAGAGACAGAGAGAGAGAGAGCAAAAGAATAAATAAAGTAAATTATCAAACATTGTGTCAACTGGTCTTAAAGCTTTTAGCAAACTTCATATTTAACATTTTATATATAATGTATAACAATTTTTTTAATATAAAGATTATATAACTTGGCAAGAGCAAGAGAGAGGAAATCAATATTGTATAAATTGGCCAACAAGTCTTATAATACACAATATACATATTATTAGAGAAACTATACGTAGTTTGGTTTTACTACTTATGTAAATTACTTACTCAAAGTTTTATAGTAATATTCTTGAAGTTTCAACACTTTAATATCACTCCCAACTCAAACAACAGCTGTAAAGTTTTAATAGAGTATAATATATGAATGTATTTCCTTAAGCTATTTCTGCTACTTAATGCAGGTATAATACCATCATAAATATAAAAAAAATGTTATATATATATCGGTATATATAAAATATAACATATATTTATATACAAAATAATATATAGTTGATTGTTTATCTTCAACTGGGCAATATTTAAAATATTCATCGTATTGTTCAACTTTTTCAATTTCAATGAGAGACGAATGCAATTTGTGGCGCACAGTGCCCGGATGAAGCGCGTACCGTTGAGTCGTCAAGTCAATATTTTTTATTTTGCCTGCTAACGGGCAGAGTGTAGCTGGCATGCTGATAAAAAGAGACAGAGAGCGTGGGAGTGATAGAGAGGCAGAGAGTTTCGAATTTATCCCGGCAAAGCACTGCGGCTGTTTGCGTGTTTATTTAGTGACAGTGCGCCAGGTAAGTTTGCGCACAGCTGATACGCAATGCAATATAAAAGCAGTCACAGTCCTGAAAGCGCCTCCCACTGCTGCGACTCTCTAAAGACGACAACAAATGATGGCAATTCGTTTGGCATGCAGCCACAGCCTGTCGCCAAAGTGCACAGCTCTGCCGGCCCCGGATGGGTGGCTTGAAACGCATCTTGGAACAGCTGCCCCGGGGCGCCTTCCCGGCCGTCTCCTGTCCGCTGCGACGCATAAACTTTTCGCTCCGCCTGTCGAAATGAGTTGCATTTTAAGTTGCAATTAAATGTCGAGCTGCATCCACAAATGCAATATTTAGCGCTGGCTGAGCTGTGGCAACAATCAAATGGCTTAGTGTGGCGTGCGCGCGTTTTTAAACGCGCCAGAAACGCGCGCATATTTTATGGCATAATTTAAGGTGGTGATTGCGTTAAGCTGTTGCATACTTTTTAAATATTTTTAATCAATTCCATTTTTATAAAAAAACTCTGAAATTTAAAATATATATGAATATGAATATAATTAATATATTGATAATTATATTGTTTAATAATATAGATTATCAATATGAAATTACAAATTTAAAGTAAGGTTTAATATATATTTAATATATATTTTTAAAATATATTTTTAACTTCTTCTTGTATAACATTCGGTATTTCCAAATATATAAAAACAATTCTATTTTTCTGCATTTCAGTAAGATTTTCATAAATAACAGAATAAATATACTAACTGAAATCTTGTATCTGAATAAATCGACACAATATTTTCCCAGCTCTCATACACCTTTTCAGTAACTCCCGCTCCTTCCTCAATGAAACTCCAAACATTGCAAATTATCTTAAAAATTATATTTATTATTAAAAATACATAAATTTGTACACATACATAAATAAAACGCTTGCAGACGGGGGCAAGCAACATCGAAAGTAGTTACTAGGTAAAATCTGGTAAATAGAGTTTTCGAATGGGCTCCAGTGTTTTGTGATCGGATGATGGGTGGATGGATGGACGGATGGATGGACGGATGGATGGATGGAAGAGAGCTGTGCTTGCGCCTAGTCAAGAATATGATGTGAATGTGAATGGGTGCTGGGCGTGCCTGAGTTGATGTAGCTGCGTCTGCTGCTCCAAAGGGACACGGGAAGCAGTCGGAGCTAGACGCTGGGATCAGAGCGTAAATTGTTAAAATGTCATCACAGTCAAATGAAATTACACAAGTTATAGAACCTTGCCCTTGAGCCTGGAGCAGAGGACAAATCACGCGGCGAACTCGAATGGAAATGTTGTTGTTGCTGTTGTTGTTGGCTCCATCACATCCTCTGCTGCTGTGGTTGCCGTTTCCTGTGTCGTCGCTGTCGTCGTTGTGGGTGTTGTCGTTATTATTGTCATCGTTGCTGCCGTCGTCGTTGTTGTTGTTGTTGTTGTTAGCGGCATTGCAGTCGCAGTTGGCATCATGAAGTCCTGGTCGATGCGATGTGGCAAGTGAACATTGGGCGGCAAGGCTGAGTGTAGCTGAGTCTGCATTTGTATTTGATTCTGGAGCTGCTGCTGACGCTGCAGCTGCATGGCCAGGAAGCTGGCCAAATTGGCTGTCAGCTTGGCCCGTTGATTCTCCACGCGTCGTATGTTCCGCACCAGCCGATTGTAGACCAGCGGCTTCACGTCGATGGCCCACAGGAAGTCCAAGTGATTGAAGCGCTCCATCGGCACCAGATACTTGTCTATCACGTTCGGCAGCTCCCTGGCCAGCCGATCGACACCCGTCGTCGATACGAGCAGATCGTTGACCGAGTAGTACAGCGCCACCGGCACCTTGACACGGGACAGATCGTAGTCGGGCGGCGTCATGCGATTGTATTCCAGCTGATTCCTCAAATAGCCCCGATCGAACTTGCGGAAGTGGCCCGACTTCATCAGCTGCCCAAAGTGCTCCAGCTGCTTGATCGAGGCACCGGAAGGCGTGTGGCTTAGCATGACGGGCAGCATAGTCTAGGATAGAAGATGTTAATACTGATAAAAAGGAAACAGAGTCTAGAATAGAATATATTAATGCTGATCAAAATATGTATGAATGGAGTGAGCTCAATATATTTTTGCAAACTCTTGTTTGGACTCTCTTCGCTATCTCTACAAAAATATTACGCATACGAACTGTAACCCTTGACAGCAACCAAAGTATTCCGTTCCGTATCTATTCAGAGCTGACCTAGTCAAGGATTAGAACATTGCCTAATTTGCATGTATTGCCCCTTAGTTGGCGGCTCAACGCTTACGCCCAGCCTCTGTCAGTTGATTAACCTGATTGTTCGTTCGATCCCCAGGCGTATAACAAAGCAACAACGATGACAATGGCACAGAGTTGAGGCATTCAGTGGCATTGTGGAGAATTACACCATTCTATGCAATGGATGCCATAACACTCAATGCAGTTGCCTAGGCGTGGGCCATTCCATTATGCGGGCCATAACTTCAAATTTGAGGGGGCACTAAAACTGTCAGTTGGGGTAGACAACGAGATTTGGTTAATGATGTGTAAGGGAGACATTTAAGCGGGAGGGAGGGATGGTAAGAGATATATTGAAATAGAGAGAGGGAGAGAGAGAGAGGGAGAGAGAGAGAGGGAGAGAGAGAGAGAGGGAGAGAGAGAGAGACAGTAAGATATAAAGACAGAAATATTTCTGCCGAAATGTATAGATAGAGTAGTGGAGGGAATAAAGAGAGCGAGAGAGGCATAGTCTGAGAGAATGATAGAATGAGAGTGAGTGAAAGGCAAATAGAGAGGGGCAGAAGAGGAGAAAGAAGCACAGCTAGAGGAAGAAAAATTGGGAGTTTGCAATTGAGATTGAGACTGAGGCTAAGATCGTTCTGGGCGCTGATATTAAGAGAGAGCGAGAGAAGAGGATACAGTGTGAGTAAGATAGATAGAAAAAGAAAGAAGAGGCTAGCTTGACAAAACTATCTGCTCTATGTAACGACAAATATTTATTTTTAAATAAACTTTGATTTTGTAAACATATTATGCAGCATTTGGTCAAGCTGAAATCCCTCTTTGATTTTCGCTTATTCGTGCAGTTTGTTAAGCTGAGAAACCTGCAGCTATAGCCCGGGGCCCACTCACTTAATCACATCGACAGTAAGCACACCCAAAGTACCGCAATGGATAGCCAAATGAAGTGCCAACTTAATGAACACAATCCCCAATCGAGCTGGACACCAACAGCAATAACAAGAAGAAGAGCGAGCATCGAATGTGCCCATGGGAGAATTCAAATCGATGCCCGCAAACATTTTCGGAAAAAACACGCGAAAATTGCATTGAACATGGGGGGAGAGATAGAGAGAGTCATGGGCTAGGGGCCTTTGGCTGGGGGCCCTTGGCTGGGGGCCTTTGGCCAGTGGCCGGCGGGCACATTACCTTGTTGAGCTGTTCGGAATTGTAGCCGGCGACCAAAAACAGGATATTCGAGCAGACATCCTGCGTCATGGCATTGTCGTGGCACACAACCTGGCTGTGGTCCACCAGAAATTTCGTGTTGGGCATGAATTCCGTGATGCGCAGCATTCGCGTCGCTGCCTGCCAAATAGGACCAAAAAAAAATAGACAGAGAAAAAATCAAATACGGATTGGTTTAAATCGTATCGATGCGACTGCACCATATTCCGAATTTACCGTTAGGAAGTCGAGAAATAATACGAGGGTGCGAAACAGCGGACTCTTCATGTCGTGGATGTAGGCGATGGGCGCCAGGGCGTGCATCGAGGTGATTTTCTGCGAGTAGGCGGGCTGCTCGGAGCACAGCACCCAGAATATGGCCGTGCCCTGCGAGTGCCCAATGTAATGGAGCTGCTCGTAGCCCGTCTTGCTGAGTATATAGTCAATATTGGCCGGCAGATCGTATTTGCCCATCTCGTGGAACGTAAAGTCCCAGAACTCCTGGTAGTCGCTGTTGAGGCTGGTGTGGTTCTTCGAGTAGCGATTGCCGCGCGAATTACCCATCCAGACATCATAGCCCAGATCGGAGAGCATGTAGCCTGCAAGCCACGATGATTAGCATACATAGAGTTGAGTAGAAAGAGCTGTACATATAGAGAGACTCACCCAGGCCCGACTTGGGTCCCATTAGCACCCACGTCGCTGAGGTATCCAGAATGCCGTGCATGAGCAGCACCGGCTGGGCACCCTTCTTTGGTATGCGATGCATTTCCAGTATGTATCCATCCTTGGTAACCACTGTGTGCGTCTCCGACGGATATCCGTATTTGCGTATTAATTTCGGCTATCCAAAGAGACGGGAGCAATGCGAGAAAAAACCAAGAGAAATTCCATTAGAATCGCAAGTGCAAATCATGGCAGTGTGAAATTGAGTTGCTGCTGCGGCGGCCACACCCAGCCCTTGCCCCTTTTCAATGCGCCGCCTGCTTTTCCAATTTGCATAACTCTGCGGCGCTGCTTCAGGTGGAGCCGCCTCGTTCGCCAGCTGCGACATCGTCTGCGGGCCCTAACCACAGCAATTTGGGCTAATGAATTTTAATTTATAGCATCAACAAGTTAAACAACCTGCATAGCCAGCCAGGCTTGCAACACCCAGAGCCGCCTGTTGCGGTCGACCCACAGCCGACTCGAACTCTAGCTCCAGCTCTCAGCAAATTGGTGTGCTCAGCTATTTTATGAGCTGCAAGGGATATGAAGACTATCAGAGAATGTGCAAGCAAAACTCAATAAACTTAATAAGCCAGCGATTAAAAGAGATTATTGAGTGCTTGAGAATGAGAGGCAAATAAACGGAATAATCTGCATAGTCTAACTTTTTAGCTGTGAATTTGAATATGATAATCGATATTGAATATGAGACGTAATGAATCTGCAGAAATTCAATTTATTTTTATTGTTGTCTGAGATATTTTCTCAAATACCGAGCAGAAGGCTGAAATGAAACTGATTTAAAAATATGTGAAGCATGGATAATAACTATCTAGCATATATTGAATAGTATTAAAATATAGTCATGCTCTCGTATATCAGAGGATAGTCTTAAATGAATAAAGCTTATTTAAATGTTCATGAAAAGCAAACTTCAAGGTGATAAAATGAAATGTTTCCTTTACGGCAATAATTACTTTTCGTAACTATTTTGATTGCCATGCGCCGTGCCGCATCAAAACGGAGCCGCCCACGCAGTTTCGCATGCCAATTAAAATTTCTTTATTAACACGCAAAGGCGCATCGAAGAGAGAAGAAGAGCTTAATTGAATAGTTTTCAATTGTTTATATGATAAACATCAGATTTAGAATTTCAGCCGAATGTGACGCAGCAGGCAGCAGAGTCACGTATTACGCATACGCGGCGTATGACGGCATACGAGCATAGCGAGTGCCCCCAGTGGCGCGCTTTTTTCCGCCTCTGCATAATGTTTATAGATTTTAAATGTTTCGTGATAATTTTGATAAGTCTTTGGAGTTATACAATCGTTGAAGTTGGTGCCGAAATAATTGTTGGCTTATAAAACAATAGCTGCAAAATTAATAATAAAAACACGCGATTACAGCAACCAGAGAGTAAAACAAAGAGAAAGAGAGCCAGAGTGGAAGAGAGAGAGTGTGTGTGAGGGAGAGCGCGCGTAAACATGCATAAAAAGCACAGTTGAAGCTGTTTGGCATTTTAATTAACCTTGGCAGCGAATCGGAGTAGCTACAGCTGAGACTCTGGCCAGCGGCTGAGGCAGCGGCAGCAACAGCAACAAATGCTCATTAAATAGGTATTGCCAATTGCATTGGCCAACTGACTTGCCGGCTGGTTGGCCAACATGAGGAAGTGGTACCGCAAACTGAGCCACTGAAATATTTCTTTCCTTTTTCACGCTTTTGCCAATGTTTAGGCATAAATTTAAGGTGTTTTTTTTTTTGGCTCTCTCTTTCTTGTCCATTTCCTAGCGCCTTTGTTATGCAATTTCTTTTGTGGTCGCAAAGAATAAAAGGCCAGAGCTGTGTTATTTCAACAGCTGGCCATGCCGGCCCCTTTTGTTTTTCTTGGCAAACAAACGGCGACTACTCAATTTGACACACTTTTCGAGCCGGCCAAAAGCGGCCCAGCCAATATTAGCTTTAGCCACATTCGCACATTGGCAAAGTTTTCAAAAATGCAAGAGAAATAGAAGAAGAAGCATAAAAAATAAAACTGCGAAGTTGCAGTCGCATCTCGCTGGCTGTGCTGAGGCGGGCAATCCCCATGGCAGGCAGCTGTCGCTGGGGCTGTCACTACGGGGCCGTGCTACACCACCAGTGTTGTGAAATGCCGCTGCAGTCAACGCAAAATATGTGTGGCAATCCAAAATGCAACAAGCTGCATTCAAGCATTTACATTTTGTTTGCTGTCCACTGATAAAATCTGCAAATTGCCATTCATAAATCTTATTATATAAGCAGCCAAGCTTTATCTCTTGAATGCTTGTGAAATTTCAAATTACTTATTACTAATTACACACTTTAAGTCTTGACTTGTTTCTAAATTTATCATGAAACTGCTATCAGATCAAATAACGAGTGACTCTGGCACAGTTAGGCGTGAATTAAAGATGTTCACTGAATTTATATTACCATTAAGCTATTTGCAAAATTTCTCAAAATATTAAAAGTAAAATATTAATTAGGAAAAAATTAATAAAAATAAATATATAAAAACATAGGATAAAAAAAATATTTAAAAAAAATCAATATAAAAAAATTTAAAAAAATAAATAAAAAAAAATAAAAATATTTAAAAGAAAAATAAATGAGAGTAATGATTTTTGTATTTTGTTCTAAAGAACAACCTAAATATTTTTCATGAAATAAAATAGGAAATCAATAAGATATTTTTAGTGAGTTGTAATGAAGCAAAGCGAGAACCAATTAGATTCAAATAACTTCATAAATTTATAGTATTTATTTTTTTTTAAATTTTTTTTTTTATAAAAAAAATAACAAATATTTTATTGCTTTGTTTTATATATTTAGTTTTATTTAATCAAAAGCAATATTTTAAACAATAATTAACGATATCGGTAGAATTATAAACGCTACCACATTGACTTGATAAAGTCGCTGTCTACTTAAATACTTAATTAATTCCCATTTAAATTTCAAATGAGCTCCTATTTATAATAACACTGCATAGACCTAGCATCGCAGCACACATTCGACTGCATATAATTTGGTATTATGGCTCACAGTCGTACACAAGTCATAGCAAATTAATTTGAGTTTTAATGTTTGCTGCGAACTGTTTGCGTAATCGCATCAAATGTTTGTTAAATTATTTTATTGGCAACTGTAATTCACTGAAATTTCGGAGCTGCGCAGCCACCGCCAACAACAGCGCTGGCATATTAAAATTATTTTTCTTTTTTTTTTTATCATGCCTCAACCAGCGAATAGTTGGAAAACTAACTTTGAATAGCGAGTTGCAATGGAAATATTACACAAATATTTAAATATTTATTTTATGAGCTGCCATTTGAACAAACCAAAATGAGACTGAGTAAATAAATGATAAAAACTGTTATTAAATAAATGAGAGTTGGCTGTTCGAGACCTATGTCAATATGATATGCAAGGTTTTCGTTTATGTTTTTACTGCTACGCTAACTGGCAAAATACATATTTTAACTTTTTTTTATTATTTTTTTTTTTTTTTTTTTTTTTTGGCGCTGATTAGCAGCTGAAACATAATTTTCGTTTATCACATGTTGAAGGCAACTTGACCCACTAAATTGTGGCTGCGGTTCGTCTGTGTGTTTTGGTTTTGTGGTTTGTGTCCACGCTTAATCTGTGTGTGTGCTGGGCGGCATTGGGGCGTGGCTTTTAGCGCTTTGTTTACACACAAATTCGCAGTATTGTTGCTGCCGCTGCTATTATTATTATTATTATTATTGTTGTTATTGTTGTTAATGTCAATGCAAATTTGACGTGTGTGCATTTTGTATTTGTTGATGTTTTTTGTTTATGGGCTTAGCTCATTTGCATAAAACACTTTTGATTTCTCGCATTGGACCACAAGGAAACCGCCGCACTTATCGATCGGGCCAGTGTTTGTTTTGTTGTTTTGTAACCGACCTTGATATTGACATCTCGGCGCACATTTCTGCTCGCCATTAAAATCTACAGCCGTCAACTCAACCAGTTTTTCCTATACACACATACATCGACAAGGTGCCGCGTACATCAGCAGATGTTTATATTTTTAAGTCTCGACTTGCCATGCTTTAGCATTTGCCATGCTCTCGTTGGCCTGACATCAATTTGATGACATCAAAACATAAAAGGTTAATCACATTTGAACTTTTGTTGAGAGCGTTTCAGGTAGCTCGACTGACTATTATAACACAATACATCATCATATTGTATCTAGACCAAACGACAGTTATATAAATCGATCGAAATATCATATAATTGGTAAAGCCTTAAGGCAATATGGCTTTGTGATAGTTATTTATAAATATATTTTGATAATATTTTAATGGCTTTCACAAAATTATGCATCAATCAAAATTAATGCAAATAATACAAATAAAATAACTTGAATATGGAGCTTAAAAAGTTTTAATTATTTTTTTTTTTTATAGAATTTAATTATGAATATTATTAATTTAATTATTTATGTTATTATTATTT
>NW_022045890.1:679061-690710 GCF_001654015.2 Drosophila navojoa
TTATAGAATTTAATTATGAATATTATTAATTTAATTATTTATGTTATTATTATTTTTTTAATATTTATTTATTTAATTTTTTCCTTTTCTTCAAGATATCTATTCATTTGCTGAAGTAAATTATTTCCAAATTTTAAAAGAAATCTTTAAAAAGTCTATTAATAATTTTCTGTAGCTAGCTAATCTACCTTGGGTCAAGGGTTTGCATGTAGCTGCCCATATGCTCTCCTCTAAATTCCGGTCGGTATTCCAATCGAATTGCAGCTGTCCATTTGTCAAGCTACGTAATCAAGTTGATGACAATAATTTACAAATCTGTTCGCATTTGGCATGCAAAAACCTATGCGGAAACTCTTTAAATTCAAATTAAGGCACCTAAAAAACAAGCAGAAGAAAATAGACAAAAACTGAAGCGAAACAAAGGCAGAAAAAAGTAAACCAAACCTTACAAGATAAAAAAATATATATATGTGTATATAATAGAAACGATAGGAGACAAAAAAAACTATTGCAATCGCATTTCCTTATTTTTGTTGACAAAGCAAGAGAGGGAGAGAGAGAGATAGAGGGAGAGAGATATATACCTCTGGAGATCTGAAATCTTTGGTTGGGTAAGCCAATGTGTTGGGCACGTGAGGCGAGGGCTGCTAACCCATATTTCAAAGTCAGTCAGCCAGTCGACAGGTTAGCCTAATTGCATGTTGATTATAATGTACGTGCGTGTACGTGTGTACCTATGTGACTGTGTCTGCGTGTGTGTGTGTAGTTGACAATTTACAATTTGTTATTGCTGGCATTAAAGGTGTCTCTCCCTCAGCTCTCTCTCTCTCTCTCTTGGGTCCCCTGCGATTATGCAATTGGCAACGTGCAGAAATTGTTGAAGAGTTTGTTGGGCTTTGCCTTTTTGGTTCGCTTAGTTTGTTGGCCGCATTCGAAAGCCCAGCCATGACTTTGCATAAGATTCAGTTTCAGTCTCGGTTTTGGATTCAGTTTTAGTTTCAGTTTCAATTCCAGCCTGTCTGTCTATCTGTCTGTCAGCCTTTAATATGGTTACCCAGGTTGACAGTGCTCGCATATCTACTATCTATCACCCAGTCAGGTCTACGACGCACGTAAATCGCATAATGCACATTACGTTATCACGTAACCGCCAGCCAAACCCTCCTCCGCAGAGTCTTCTATTTGGTAATTTGTTATTGTTGTTTGCTTGCCATGTCAATAAGCACTTTGCCTCTTCTTCATTTTTGGCTGTCGAGTTTATTGGCTTTGTCAATTTTCGCCTGCTTGGCATTATCGAGCATTATTGACCCCGCCTTTATTATAGCCGTGTGCGAGTGTTGTAATCCTCTGCAATATTTGCTCTTCAAATTTCGGCCCATACCCTTGGTGGCTGGCTGCCAAATGATTTCTTTTAACATTTAACTTTTTCAGTTTTCTTGAAATGCAAATGTTAGATTGACCTCAGAAAATCCCAACGCCAAGCAGCGTCGCCTGCCTTTGGAATAATGATGTGAACGGAAGCCGAGTTAATTGATCTAATTGCAGCCACGTGAAGTGGGCCACCTAACGGCCCAGTTAGGGCGCCAAGGTCACAGTTGTAAAATACCTTGACAGCCCTGAGGTATACCTGATTCAAATGCATAACATTTATTTATTTTATTTATATTCCATTCGAACTTGGTTATAGAAATATTTGTAGATCGTTTTATTACATCTAGCTGAATTTCCTGGGTTGCTATGTATGTGTAAATGTTGTATGATGCATGTTTACATTTTTAACAAACTTATATATATCACTGGATTGAGTTGACCATGTTTATATTATATTGTATATGCTTTGTGACTCTTAAAAAAATAAATAAAAATAAAATAAAATAGTTCCATATTTCATTTTATTATTGGAGGCTGACAGATCTAGTTCGCACAGTAAAATGTTAAGCCTAAAGCCCAGCTATTCGATCAAACAGTGAATCATTCATATAAGCAGTCCTTCAATGAGTCATTAGTCAAAGAGACAGCTAATCAATATTAATGATTAGCAAATCAACACTAAAAGGTTTCATTTATCGCAGAAACCTATTGATTGACTATTTAAATATTTCTACAATTTAATTATATTTTATAATTATCTTTATATTTTATAAAATTACTTTTAAGTTGAATTATTTACATTTTTTGATTGAAAATTACTAAAAATATATCATAGTAAAAGTTTTGAATTTTTGCTAGTCTCATGTATTAAATGAACTCAATTCATTTGAAGTTTGCTTACTTTCGATGACATTTCATTTAACACCATTTCTTTAAAAAAAAATTGTCACACATTTCAAAAAAAGAAAAAAAATATACATATACAAATATATATATTAACATAAACAAAATATGTATTTTTCACAAATTCTCCACAGAGTCCATCTCTGGCATTTCATTTCGAAATTCCGGGAAATGCACTCGAATGCTTTATTTTTACATATATTTTTTGCGACCATTTAGAGTGTTGATTAGCGCATCAGTATAAATTAGCGGCGATGCCATAAAAGCCAACAACAAGTCACACTAGTCATGGCAAAGAGTCGGCACACCGCGATGAGTTTCGCGCACGTCACTTGGCCATAAAAGGAGTTCACTCTCAAATGAACCAGAGAACTTGCACGTGAAGGGCGAGTGCTTCACGTGCTTGGCCATGATTAGAGCGAGCTCCAAGCCCCCAGCATAAAGTTCTGGAGCACTGGAACTGATTATTATGGCAACAAAGACGAAGTTCAACGAACTGCAGAAAACGAAGAAAACTTTCTTTTGAACGAACAGTGAGAAGACATAAAAAAAGGTAAGTGTAAATTTATTTAACATAGAAATTTTGGCTGAGCCGAAGCGCAAGAAAAATTGTATGTGGCTGGTGGCACTGAGAGAAAAATAACCGGTAACAGAAAAGGTAACGAAGGTAACTACAATAACAACAACAATGACATTAACAACAGTAACAATAACAATAACAAATGTCAATGCTAACAACTTTAGCTGTGGCTAGCCCAGTTATGGTTGCCCGGCATTGTTCGGGCGCCCTGGGAGGCGAGGCGTGGGTACTTACCGTTATCAGCGAAGCATCTTCGAGCACATCAGATTTGAGGTTGCGTCCGCCGCCAGCCAAATTGGCGTTGCTCGAGAGGAAGACGCTGTTCAACAGATTCTTGAAGCTCAGCGAGCTGTAGCTGAAGGGCGAGAGTATTGTGAAGGCGTCGGCGCTGCCGCAGACCAGAAGTGCCACCAGGCTGTGCAACAGCAGCGCCGTTGGCCATGAGCCCCAGCGGCACGCGCGACTATTCGGCCACATTTGGTGTTCAACGGCGAGCCAGACAGCCGGAGAGAGAGAAAGAGAGTGCGAGAGAGAGGGAGGGAGAGACAGGGAGACAGAGACAGAGCCAGAGACACAGAGAGAGAGAGAGAGAGGCTCTCGCACACAGACACACGCACAACACTCACTCGTTAAATTGGCAATGCAACCGTTGCTAGCACCTAAGCGTAACGATTACGTCGATCTACAGCCGATGGGCTCCCCCCTAAGAAAATAGCTTCACTTGCAAAACACTTTTGATGATCGAGCTGTGTGTCTTATGTCACTTGTGGCATGTGTTATCCTTTGCTGAGTCCAGGATCATTCGCACTTGTTATCGTTTGCTTTGTGTATGGATGGAAGTCTACTCTACGGCTTTGTGAGCTAGCTGAAACGCGCACGCGCGAACTGTTTTCTCTGGCCAACCGATCTGCTGGAGCTGCGATGTTCAACTGACTCGAAGCATGGGCCTCGACTCGTCAGACAGGCTGGGCCTGAGCTGCGGCCAGCAGTGCAGCGAGCTCGAAGCCAACATGTTGCAGCTGAGCAGACACCGATCAACATTATCGTTGGCTCGCACTCCATGCGGGCCACTCATGGGCTTCGAGTACTCCAATAATTATAGCTATTTATGTGTGCGCCGTAGAAATGCTTAAGCTTTCAATTCGCTTTTGTTTTTGTTTTTTTTTTTTTTTTTTTTTTTTTTTTTTTTTTTTTTTTTTTTGGGTTCTCAGCTAATAATCATAATTACTAAGTAGAAAGTTAGTAATTAGCTTAAGTGTGAGAAGCATCAAGTATGTTAATAAGTAATAAATTCACCAATAAATATATAAATATACATAAAAATTAATAACTTAAATATATAAAAATATACAATAAATATAATAAATATATAACAATTTTAAAATATATTTAAATTTGATTTAAAAATGATAACTTATATGAAAAAATTAATAAAAAATTTTAATTTTAATTAAATATTAAATATGAAATATGAAATTACGTATATTAATGCTTTAAAATTACATCAATTAACTTAAGAAAGATTGGTCGTTATATATTAAAAAATAAAAATAAAATAAAATAAAATAAAGCAGTAAATAAAATCCTATCTTACCTAATAAACTTTTTATTCTTGTTTTCAATAAATAAAAAATATATATTTGCAATATACGAATTATATTGAAAAAGTTTTATTTTTACTTACATAAGTAATTTTTATTAATTAAATTTTTGTTTGTATTCCAAAATATTTTTTAAAATATATTTGTCTATATTACTTATACTTTAATTAGCTTGCAGCTTCCTTCATGGTCGCGTGCAGAGTTCATGATCTAGAGCAGCTGATAGCGCTGCTGCTGACCTAGCTCAAGGAATTGGCTTCTGTGGTGGATCGGCTGTGTTTCGGACCCAACATGTTCGACGCCCCCATGCGACACACTCAAACAGGTAGCGTGACTTTTTACTTGGCCGTTTTTATCTCTCGGCCTGCCAAACAGAGATCTATTATATTATCAAGCTGTACGTTTGTTTTGTCTGCTGGCGACGTGACGTTTGTTGCTGCTATTATTTTGATTTGTTGTTGTTACTTTTTTGTTTTAATGCAGCGCGTGCCAAGCAAGTTTTTCGCCTAAGTCTTTCGTTTTCGCACTCAGCTCGCCTCGTGTGGGCTTGAATTTTTTTTCAGTTCGTGCCGCGGGCCGTTGATACCTCGATTGTTTGTTGTTGCTTATTGTTGTTGTTGCTGTCTTACTGACTCGGTTTCAGCATTCGCTGTTACGTCTGCTGCCCGCCGCTGTCGACGTCGCGCCTCTGCCCAAAGTTTCTGTTTCCAGCCAAGGTAATTGCATTTGCACAAAACCCCCAGCTATTCAGCCACGGCACGCCCCACTGCACCCCAAGTCGAAAACGGCATTAACCAAGCAGCTGGCAGCGCCCGCTTTCTGCATTGGGATTCAGCTGGAGTTTTACTTTTTGGGGTAGGCAACTCGCGTTACGTTTTCGTTTGCAAAATGCGAGCGAAATGTTGAATTCAAGATTGACGGCGGGAAATTGTGCTGCGATTTTCAATTGCTTTGATTACGAGTCATTATGCATGTGGACTTATTGGGCGGCGCATCGTCTGTGTCAACTATTGTCAAGATTTTGCAACCATCATCATCATCAGCATCATCATCATCGTCGTCGTCTTCATTATGATTTCCCGGCTGTAATCTGTTGTTGTTGGCCTTGGCCTGAGCCAATTTGTCAGGGCTGCACTCGAGCCAAGCCAGAGTCGGAGTCTGATTGCGAGTCGCAGTCTCACTCTCGCTCTCAGTTTCAGTTTCAGTTTCAGTCTCAGTCTGAGTAGTGCTCAATGGCAGGCAATATAAACATTAATCATAAAATTCAATCACCATTTTTACATGCATTTTTACAACATCCACGAGCTGCGATTTGCGCATGTGAACCAAGGCGATATTAAATTGCATGCGAGCTGCACAGATGCCCCTGACGCTTTCACACCCATAGGACCCGTTGCCCTGCCCCAGTCGCGGCATGCCGAATGTCTTGCGCATTCCACAGCGAACATGTCATGGACACGCGATCCAGGCCAGGAGCAAGGTCAGCCGCAGCGTCGAAGCTGCAGCGTCTATTTGGCCAATTTGCAGTTGGCTTAATTGATGTTGTTACAATTGCATTAGCTGTAATTAAAGTGCTGCTGACTGAATACCCTGTAATTATATTATTCACTGCTTGCAATGCGCTTGGCTTAAAAAAAAGTGATAAAAATTATGTAAACAGTTGTCACTGTTTGTCATTTTTCAATTAAAGCAATTGACAAATGGCCGCATTTAAAACTTGAACTTAAAAAAAAATATATATATATTTATTTATTTTCTTACATTAACAAACTTTGAAAATTAGTATTTAATTTTCAATTGCTATTGTATTTTATGAGTTAAAGTATTTCATTTTAGTTTTAAATAAAAATATTTGTAAAACTGTTTGTTTATTATTTTATTTATTATTTATATTATAATATATATTTTGTACATATTTATAATACCTACATAACAATAAAGTTTTATAATAAATTGAATATATATTAATATTTTATTTATTTTTTTTATAATATTAACAATAAATTAAAATTATATATTTAAATTGTTATATGTATATTCAAGTTTCGGGATTATATTTTAGTTACAATTTCCTTTTTATTATTTTCTTATATAAATATATTATTATGTATATATTCATTTTTTAAAATTTATTTTACAATTTATTATTTATTTTTATTTTTTGAAAACATTTTCATTTTATTAATACTTTTTATTATTATTTGAATTATTTATTCTTAACCTTTTTGCTTTACACATTATGAATGTTTAATAATTTCATTTGTTTTTACAGGGCATCTCGCAGTCGTGCTGCAACACTGCTGTACCTTGCAGATATTCTTGCAACATTATACGCAGCAAGTTTCTGGTGTCAAAATTGCCAATAACTAAAACAAGAAAACTGCCGGCAGTTGCGACTCGCTTTTTGTTTTGGACACAGTCGAAACTGTTGCAATTTAATGCCTCGGCTCAAGGTCAGAAGGCGCAAGTGTTTGTTGTTGTTATTGTTGTTGTTGCTGCTGTAACTGATTTATTGTCTGCTGCGGCTGTGGCAACTTTTGGCTGAATTGTTTTTGTTGTGTCTGTTTTTCTTTTTCAGGCTTAAATGCAGCGTGACACTGAAATTGTCTGTAAGACTAAGTGTGTGCCGTAACGAGGGAGTGAGCGAGAGGGCGAGAGAGAGAGAGAGAAAGAGATTGGTAAAGAGAGAAGCCCTGCAAAAAGGGAGTGGGCAGATACGTATAGTGCAATTTGTTGTTTAAGCGCTTTTTGCCTGCGACTCTCGACACGCAGATGCTTCCAGCAAATCGTCTCTTGGCCTTGTCAGGATGTGATATAGTCTGTTTCGATTTTTTGTTTTCATTCTGCCCCTGCCCTCAGCTGACACATTTTAAGCCAGCTACATCATTTCCATATCCAATTCTTGCTTGTATGTCCCCATTGACAGACGAAACAGAGTCAGGGATCTGATGTCGCTGACATCTGTGGCGAAAGATAAACATTAAAGAAAACAATGCAAAAATAAACACAAGCTACAGTATAAATAAGTGAAGAGATAATAAACCGCATGACTGAAGTTTGCCAATATTTAATTTTTTTTATGTAAATAAACAAGCGTGATTACATTTCAAAAGACTTTGCTTGAGCTATTTCTATTATTTGTAAATATAAAATTTTAAATCTGTCGGAAGCTGCCCAGTTAAGTGGGACTTTAATCATTTTATTAAAATACCTTGACCGTGGCCTTATTTGAGTACGAAAAAAAATACAATCCAATTAATGATATATATTTTTTATATTTTTATGAATTTATTTGTCTATTTTCTTAAAGATTTATTTACTATATTTATTTCTAATCTTTAATTTATTCAACAAAATAGTTCTTCAAACTTTATTTATTTCTATAGTAAGCACAGCTCCTCTTGCTCAATGAATAGTTGTGGCACGCCACCTGCCACGCCCACCCACTTAAAGGCGGGAACATCATCTGCAACTGCAACATGAAATGACGTCATTGATTGCTTTCGCAGCCTCTTAAACGTCATTTAATTGCCACACTTGCCACATGTTGCGCCTACGCCAACGACTAAACAACGACTATAATCAAGCAACAACAACAACAACAACAACAGTGAGTGTGTGTGTGGCTGCGTAATGCGGTAGTTGTTGTGCTCACGATTTCTGTGGCTTTATTATTTACGAGAAATGAAATGATATGACGATTGTTATGCGGTTAGATGATGTTGGGGCTGAGCCAACGGCAGCCTCCACTGCGGCGTATACTTAATAATGATTATGTAAACGCAAAGGCAGTCGCAATGTTTCTAAAGTAGCGCTTAGAAAAATATTGTGAATATTTCACAACTTGTGACGCGGTGCACTAACTGTCATCAATATTTGGTAAGAAATTCCAAGCGCATGCCAATTTAATGCCCGTTGCAGCCACAGAAATGCCAATAAGCCAGCCTCTCCCATCCCATCTAGTTGCAGTCACTCTCTCTCTCTCTCTCTCTCTCTCTCTCTCGATCTATCTATCTATCTGTCTCTTTGGTTTTGTGCTCTCCCGTCTATCGGCAACAATTTGCAATGCTCTCTGGCAAAATATTATATAATCAGGCAGCCCAGCCGGCGCCGCGCATTTTTCTGTTCGTGATTCAACCGCAAATCTCTGTTGCTGTTGTTGTTGTTGTTGTTGTTTCTTCATTTTCGCAAGCCAAATAAAAAATCTGCTAATGGTGCAGTAGGCGACATCGAAAGTGGTTTTCTTTCTGCATTTCATAAGGGGTAACTCAGCTCGATCGTGCCATTTGTGCAAAACTCTGCGATTAGGCAGTGCTCATGTATGTAAATTGAACCACTTGCGGCTAATTACATTTCGCTATTAGGCTATAGGGTTGCACCAGCTTAATGGAAATTGGCAAATTATGTGAAGTGTCTATAAATACATATAGATTTGTATATACATATATTAAAATATAATATTTAAGGCTGACCATATTCAACGGATCAATCAATCTTGTATCTTTTGCGGGAGAAGTCGGCCTTATGTCAGTAAAAGTAGATTTTTAGTAGAGAATATTATATATATATCTCCCAAATTGAATCTATTAAAGAGACAGACTAAATGAAAAGAAAAATATTGTGAATATTTCATCCCATGCCACGAGAGTGTATTACAATTTTCTATATTTATATCTTGGTTAATTTGTGCAGCAACTTTTTGTTTTGGTTTCAACGAAGAGAGAAAAAAAAAAGTAAATAAAACTGGAGGCAACTAAAATAAGAGAGAAACACAAAAAATATACGAGACAAGCAACAACAGCTGAGCCGGTGGCGTTGTTTATGTATTTTGGTTTTTATTTTTTTCATGCAACAGCAACAATGACAACAACAGCATGAACGAGGCTTGCCACAGCACACAGCAAACAACAAACAACAAACGACAACAACAACAACAACAATGCTGTACAAGATTTGTCATTCAAAGCGCGCTGGCCAAAAAACCAACAACAAAATGTTGGTATATGTGTCAAGTTGTTGTTGTTGTTGTTGTTGCTGGTGGCGCACTCTGTTCCTGTTTACATTTGTTGCAATATAAGCAAAAACATAAAACACATTAAACACATTTTTCGAGCCAGTTTCTGTGGCTGCTGCCTCGAATCATAGGCTTGACATATATATCCCAATAGGCTGTTTATTTGCCAACTGTTGTTGTTGTTGTTACTGTTGTTGCTACTGTTTGCTACTGTTTTTTCCATGAATACTTTTGCCTACACATTTTTGATGTTTATATTTAATATTTAGGCCTATTTACTTTGGGCGTTACGTCTGCTCCATTTTGCCAATTCTAATCAACATTTAAGTCTGCTTTGTTCAAATTTTAGTTTTGATGATGTTGCATCAAAATCTGTGTTTTTGTCTATTGAAATTGGTTTTGTTTAGCTTTTGGCTCAGATGAAATGAGCAAAAATCAAGCAGTTGCCCTGTTGAAGGGGCATTACAATATATTATCATATGAATAGATTTCACTGTGTATATTTAAAAGCTCTTTAAGTTTCTATTGCTGCTGGTCTTTAACCAATTTGCTTAAAAATAAACATTTCATATTAAGTTAAGTTGATTTGGAAATAATAAACTTTAAAAAAGTATTTTATTTTTTATCTCAGCAATCTTTGCGCTTTATATAAAGTAATCCGTGCAATTTATATAATTTCTGCTATTCAACTAAGCTGAGCGGACTTCGTGCCAAGCCCTTTGTGGCCTGAACTTATGCCAAATTATGAGCTAATCTAAATTCTAATAGACCCAAACGACCTACACGAGCTGCTGCCGAAATTGTGAATGTTAAAACTCTTAACGCAATTGGGCAGGCCAAACACGTTCATGTCACATGGAAAACACTAACAACAACAGCAAAAGCAACAGCAACAGCGACAGTGACAACAACAAACATTGCTGAGACGTAACAATTAAAAACGCTAAAAGCATTTTATATAACATTTCGCATAATGCAAAACAATTCACACGCCTCGAACTTTTTATGAGCCACAGCACACACCCCAACTTACATAGGTAAATATGTATATATAAATATAAATATATATATGTGTGTATATGTAAACATAATTTATATTTCTATACATACACATACTCGTAATTGTCACAAGCGCTATAAACACACACATACATACATACACGCATACATACGTACATATATTCAGTGAGAGCTGAAAAGAAATGTTTATTAGACAACTTTGGATAGCTGACAGGCAGCTAGACATAGCATAATACGTCATAAACCGAAAAATAATAAACTAATGAACTTATATATAAGGCGAGACCTAGCTACTGCTCGACTGGCAGATACCCTGTACTGAGTGTAAAGATTCAGCTGATCTTCTCTTTGCTGTAGATAGGAAATTCAATCAGATTGCTATAAGATTGTCCCTAAGAGTTAGAAAAACTCTCACACATACATACTAGACTTCTTCTATCTATTACACATACATACTTCAACTCCTTATACCCCACATACCCACTTCTCTACTGGGTATATATGTTTATAATAATGTTTATCATTTTGCAGCAAGCAACATTAACAGCGCCACGAAAAATTAGCTGAAAATTATGCCTGAATGAATGTTGTGCCAAAATTATGTTAATTATTTACACAAGTGCAGGCTGCACTCGTGTGTGTGTGTGTGTGGGAGACAGAGAGAGTGCATGAATCTCTGTGCGACTGGGGGCCATGCAAATGAGCCTCGAGGATGTGTTTTGGTTTGCCACGCATAAATTTTCTTCGGCCTGAGCGCTTGAAGCGAACAGTTTGCCAAATGCTAAAAACAATTTTATTGAGCGAAAATGTGAGTGTAGAACACGGCTGGAAAGGGAAGAGGGAAACTTGATAGCTCCGGGGTACAGAGTGCCGCCACAGTGTTGCATAATTAATTTGTTTACACAGTTGTAAACAAACTCAGCGCACACTGGCAGGAATTCGGGAATGATGCGAGGACTCGTCGCTAATAGAAATACATTTATATGCAAAATTTATAATTGCGGGCATGTGTCAGGGTGAGTCGATGTGAAATAAATTTTGTTTCTATTTTATATCAAGTTGACTATGATGCGTTGCGTTCATTTTAATGATCCGCCAAGTAGGCGTAGGCGAATATATTCCCGTAAAACTCATTGCCATAGTCTAAAGCATAAGCACAT
>NW_022045890.1:690720-717433 GCF_001654015.2 Drosophila navojoa
TGCATTATGTCAATTGCATTTTACATTTTGCATCTGCCAATTGCCATATCATATCGTTAACTATATCATCGGTAAAATGTCATTTCCCGTCAATTTATATATTTAGCAGCAGTTTTTCCTTCGATTATTTTTCCCTCCTCATGCGCCTCGCTGCAAGAGCTGACTAGTTATTGTTATTGGGGCTGCTGCTGACTATACATTTCCTGTCCGCACAACAACAATAGCAGCAGCAACAACAACAATGGCGTCAAATGTTTTACAGCAGATAAGAAGTTTAATTTATGCGAAAACATGTTTTGAGCTGCCACCCCAGGAGCGACAGCCAGACGGCCAGATAAACAGATATCTATATAGCAGCAGAGGATAGGACCGAGCAGAGGACATATGTATGTATATAGTGCATATATGTATGTATGTATGTGTGTAGAGATACTGCAGCCTGCAGCTGACTAGGCTGTGCACTGGCCACGCCCACAAGTTCACACGCTCGACACTTGCCATTGACCTTCATCGGACATGTGCAGCAAACGTCGCGTCGTTTTTTCTTCACACTCGCCCAAAAACGTGGCCATAAATTGTAGCGAGTCGCATCCGCTTTTTGCGGTTTGTCGATGTTGTTGCGATTTATTTATTTATTTAATGCCATGTTTTGTCTAGACGCCGACTGTCTGACTGACATGGAGCCACGGTCCCGGGCGGTGTGGGCTGTGGGCAGCTCTCCTCTGATATTTACCCAGCGATAACTCCGTTTTTATGGTACGCCCATTGTCTCTGCCTGGCGACGAGTCCTGCGCAGATTTTATGCCATTTTCGTCTGGGCAAATGGCGAATGGCAACTGGAAAATGGCAAATGGCAAATGGCAAATGGCGAATTGCAAATGGCAAACGGCAGACGCAGCGCCTCCGCATTGGGGCAACGTGTCGCTGCATAAGCAGACGTGCAATTAAAAGCAAAGAACAACAGCGATTGCGGCGAGTGTCGCATCATTAATTAGCCCAAGGCTTTAACAGCTATCAAAGGCCAAATAACCGTAACATTCATTAATTTACTTTAATTACCATTAAATCTTTGAAAATGAAGAAATGGCTTGTGAATGCAGAAGTGGGCTTTGTGTTTTCTCTCTGATATAGATTAAGCATAGTTTTCAGCTACATCTGCTTAAATATCCGAGTGCTGACGTCATCTGGTAGATCTCAGAATCTTTATAACTACCAGCTGATGATGAATTTGAATTAACATTGAGTTAGCTAATAACACACTGTTAGTTAACAGTGAAATGCTAACTAGCATTCTAGCTCTACTGATCATTTCAGTTCGCCTGGCACATATATACTAAGAAATAAGGAAATCAATAAATATAAATAAATATATTTTATTTTATTCATTTTTATCAATTAATTTATAAATTGACATTTCATTTGTAATATTATTTCCAACAGCCGAAGGCTGCTTAGCAACATATCTTCGGCAACATACTTGAAGCTTAGCAACATTTCGGACGCACATGTTTGGCAACATTCTGTTGGACAACATTTATCGCGCAGCCCAAAAGCATGCAACACTTTTTTCTTCGAAATATGCTTCATTTTCAAGAATATTTGATACATACAGAATACAGAAAAAAACAACGGAACGTCTCTTTAATAGAGAGATATACAATAATATCTTATTATTATTTTTTATACATACATATACATATACATATATATATGTAAATACATTTATATATTTATATATACATATATATATACATATATATACATGTATAGACATATATACACACATACATATATATACATATATATATATAGATCACATTTGGTCATTTGTTGATTATACGCAATTCTATTATAAAACATATGAAATGGTTAGATAGCTCAAAAAGGAAATTGTCAATAATACGGCACAGCACTCGGCCCGTTCGTCTGGTTTGGGGCTGGGGGCTCTACTGACATTCTTTAGCTTCGATAAATACTGTAGATACGAGATGAAACGCAGACTCACTGTCCCATATACACACCACTCCACACTTTGTATGCCTCTACTTATAATTCGTTTTCTTCTTCACATTATTGCCCTTCTTACTCTTCTTCTTCTTCTTCTTCTTCTGTCTTGTCCCCGCTTCTATTGCATGACCCTCACCAGCTTCTTCTTATGCACACGCCCCTCCTCGTGCTGTTTCACCGACTTTAGATGATTTAGCGTGACGTTGCAGACCTCGCAGTAGAAGGCGGCATTCAGTTCGTTGATCTTACGAAAGTCCGGCTTGTTATGGCCGGAATACAGGTAGTAGCCGAGCGGATTCAGCGGCACCAGCGAGCCATTCGCATTGATGCGATAAACGTGGCTGCCATCGAACGGCTCCGAGAAGGAGGCCGAATAGCTGGAGCGCTCGCGCTTGCGATGGCGCAGCCCGGCCATGTGTATGGACAGCTGCGACTCCGAGGTGACAATCACGTCGCAGAGATTGCACATCAGCCACTTGTCGTTGGTGCGCACCCAGCGGCCCGCCTTGTCGTAGTAGCCCTCGCCGTTCGGCCTGCTGATGTGCCGCTCCACGAGCCGATGCCGCCGCCCGTAGAAGTGCTGGCGCGCGTGTATGACCGAGGTCAGCTTCAGATCGCACAGGTCACAGTGCAGCACGGCGGGGCCCGAGCTGCGCAGGTGCCGCAGCATATCCTCGGACAGGTTGCCCTTGATGAAGCTGTAGCGTATCAGCCACGAGTCCACGCGCCGCAGGTGCGTCCGCGACAGGTAGTGGTCCAGGGCGTTGCGCATCGTGCGCATTGCCGTGTGGCACAGGTGGCAGCAGTCCCAGTGGAACAGCGACTGCAGCTCTTGCGGAACTTGCGACATTCTCGACGTTTCTATGCAAGGTCAAGACATGAGAATAAACGGTATTAAGGAGTGGTGATATATAAATCTATAAGACAAATGTGTTTGAAGATTAAAAAATAAAAAAGCCCCATTAACACAGAATTTAATAGAAATCGTAATTGATATATAGAGAAATTATGATACAATTTCAATCTATTCCAAAGAATAGATCAAATGAAGGCCTACATAATAATTTATTTTAGCTCTTTGCATTATTTTCTTATATTAGTCTGAGTAGATCAAGGCTAGAGCAATGCTGCTGCCAGCATTTTCGATTTGCATTTCAAGTCAACTCACCCGAAAAGATGCGCTGATACTTTTGCTGCTCGATCAGCCGCTGATAGTCGAACTCCTGCTCCAGCTTCTGTCGCAACAGCTGCTCCCTACGCACATCCAAGGGATGGCCGTTTCTGTCGATGCGCGGCAGGTGCGCATAGAGGGGTGACGATCCCTCCACGTGATTCTCCTGTGGATCGCCACTGGGCAGGAAGATGCGCTGCCGCGACTGCTGGTTGGCAATGTAGTCCTTGATGTTGCAATAGAATGCCGGCTCGTAGGGCTGCGGCCTGTAGCCAGTCGAGTCCGACGCCGGCTGAGTCGGTGGCTCGCGATTGCCACTGCCGAGTCTCTTCGGCTGACCGAGCACTCGCTCAGTGCTGTTGGCGTGGCTTTGGCTCCTGCTGGGCTTGCGCTGCTGCTTGTAGCCGTTGAGCGGCCGGCTGGGCGGCTGCTGAGTTGGGTTGTGTTGATGCTCATTGCCCTGATAGCTAGCTGGCGGAGCCTTCGGTGGGGAAGCCTGCCTATGGCCAGTGTAAGGCTCCAGCTGCAGCTGGGACGCGGCCCCATTGACATGCGCTGTGATTGGCTCGAGTACGGCCGGTAGCTCTATGGGGCGCGGCTGGTAGGCGTTGATAACTTGCTCAATATTCTCCAGCTCCTCCACATGCTGGTCCGCCCACAGTGTCTCGAACTGCAGCGGACTGGGGCGATGGTTGTGCAGCACGGCCATGAAATGGTCGCGCGTGATCTTCGATGCGCCGCTGATATAGGCCGAGTTCTGGAACGTGACGATGCCGTCGTTGCTGGCCATGCGGCCCATGCTCACATAGTTCCCACGGTCTTGCGCTATGTGCACAGATTCCTGCGCCATGATCAGCTGCGGCGGCTCGCCATCCTCTGTCAGCATTGGCAGCACAGCCTGGGACTGTGCGCAGGGCTCGAGGGCGCCATGCACGAGACAGGGCAGCTGAAGCTGCTGCGTGATCGCCTTGGCCTGGGCCATGCCCATGTGCTGGCTGTCGGCCTCCAGACTGTTCGGCGACAGGTTCACTTGGTAGCGATAGACGGCATTGTCGTCGACGCGGCGCAGCTCCACCATCACTGGCAAGTAGCCGGAGCGCGTGCACGGCTTGGGCAGAGCAGCGGCCAGCTTGCAGATGTTCCGGGCGCACAGCAGGGCGATGCGCTCGTGGACGGGCGGTGTCCGCGGGCTCAGCTGGGATCTGCGCGCCAACATTTCTTTGATTCTCTTATTTCTCGCGTTCTCTGCTCGGTTTGGGGTTGCTTAACGGTATTACGCTGTCTTGCAGGCGGAGTGCTGGGCGGCTTGTCGATGCTTCACATAGAAAATAGCGAGCTCGGCTTGTCGTCACCTGGTTATGGGAATGGCTTCTATACACTTTGGGCCGCGCGAGATTGTTCGACCGCTTAACATTTAACAATACATTTGAATTTGTTGGAATTGGTGTTTAAAATGTGTGAAAAGCTACGACACCAATCGAAAAATACTTGATAAAACACGTCCAGCGATGGATCTGTCAAAGTTAACTATAATTCTCCGTTCCATCCAGCATACAACTCTACCAGGCACGTCAAAGCATGCGAGAGCTCACGCACAGTCGATAGCATCTGAAAGCTGACAGCTCGCCTTCTGTATTTGTTATTATTAATTTATTTATTATTTGTTTGATTGACTAAATAAAATATATCGATGCCTTCTGATAGTATACTTTCTGTATAATAAAACTAAGACTAAATGTATGAAATAACTCGGACAAACTCTTGTTCGGCCTCGTTATACAGCTGTCGTATACTTAATACCTGATCATTACATACGTACATATAATAAATAATAGTACAATAATCCCAAGTGAGCTCGCGTGAAATTTCAATTATTTTCGTCGTGTACTTTACAAAATAAGAAAACATTGCATATAAATATAAAAAAAAATAGAAATATAAAAATATATATTATAGTTATAATGACAAAATATTTTAAAAATACTGAATTAACAAACTTTTTTTTCAAATGTTGCTTTTAATTATGAATAAAATATACTCAACATTATTAAAAAAAAAAAACCAAATTTATATAGAATGCGTTTGGAAGAATATATTTAAAGAAAATAAAATAAAATAAATTACTTGCAAATATATATTTTTAAAAATATATTGAAAATATAACATAGCAAAAAGTAAAATAAAAAAAATCAACAAAATTTTTTATTAAGTAAATGTAAAATTTATTTTGATTAAATTTTACAATTTGCTGTTTTGCACTTGGCATCAAATTAAAATTCATATTCAAGCTCTTAATTAGCTAGCTTGCCCAAGAATATTTTGTGAATAAATAATATGTATACACATATCTGGCTTTATTTATGTAGAGCCGCATGAATGTCTGGCTGACATGAAAAATAAGAATAGATTATAACATATATATATACCTTCATAAATAGCTAACTACCATAAATTCCTACCGTTTTTCCGCATCTCTGCTATTCGCACACAAATGCAAACATTTTAAATATTTTATCATGTGAATCCTCGTTAGCCTCGTAAGCAATTACTGAGCACAGGCACTCTTAATGGCAAACTTATTTCACAATTTATGGGGTTTGCTTGAAAGGCTTTAAGCTGAACCATTTGGCGCCATAATTCAGGAGCGTCTCAATTCAAGAGGCTTCCCTCAAGGCCGCCTCCAATGCGGAGCCAAGTTTAGCATTTGTAAATGTCAGTTGTGGCATCGAGAGGCCCCCAGAGAGCTCTTTGGGGCTGAAGCACACGGCACGGCAAGCAGCAAAGGAAATACAGCAGAGCTTTAAATATTTGCGACAAACTGCTTTATAGAGAGGAGCTCACAGAAAGACAAAGAATGAGTGTGAGAGAGAGAGAGAGAGACTGCAAATGCGAACGAGTACATATGTGACTGCCTGGAGCATTAAAATAATGTTTAGCGCGTGATTTTGTGCCAGGTTTTGTGCTTCCGCTGGCAGCTTGTGGCATCAATTGTCAGCGTATAGCTGCCGGCCGGGTTTATCGAGGAGCAGCAGCAGCAGCAGCAGCAGCAGCAGCAGAAGCGCACAGGTGCCACAATGGCAGGGCACGACGACTGCCAACATCAATAACACTAATGGGAAAAGGATAAAGATAAGCATTAAATAACACACGTACGCATGGCATTTGAGGCTTATGGCGAGGCCCGTGACGTTGATAGCCCCAAGATGGGGCGAGCTACGAGCGCTGCAGAGACCAAAAGTGAAGACTCCATATATGTGACTGTGTGTATGTGCGTATCTCTCTCTCTCTCTCTCCCTCTGTGTGTGTCTGTGTGTGTGTGCTTGCCAAATTGTTTGCCCCGCGGCCCTTTGCGTGGGCGTGGCAGCGTGTACGTGCCAGCTGTTAAGCGCCACATGGCTTGCCTTAACCCCCGCCTCCTGCTCCGCCTCCTGCTCCACATTCAAGCGCTTTGTTCACTGCGCGCATTTTTCACATTTTGCGCTTCCGTTTCCGCCATTGTCGCTTGTCCCGGCCCGCCTCTGCCCTTCCCTGCCCGGCTCCGCTCGGCTCTGTCCCAAATTGTGTCACATACACACGTGAGCAATTTAAAGTCAGGCCATTGTGTGCCCCCTCCCCCTCACCCTCCCCCTGTCTTTGCGTCCCATTTCAACTGCAAACTTAATTTTCAAGCGCGCATCGCGGCGTGTAAATATGCGTACAGCATCTGAAATTTATGAATCGTTTTACATATGAATATGGAAATTCGTATGTGCATTGATTTGCCCCAAGAGCCGCAAATGAAATGCCCATGGGACTCCTGCTGTCAAACTGTCTAGCTGTCATTCGACTCATGCAAACCAAATCCACCTGCAGCAATGTGACAATTTAATTGATAGACTGTCTCATCAAGAGTTTAGCGAGTTTTTCGGGCAATCGTTCCTTAAAGTAGGGTAAAGCTTGCGCCTCCTGCAGTTCTGAATTCAGTTTTCCAATGGGACAGTCTTAAAAATTTAATCAATAATCTATAATATACACCAATGAATGAGTATCAGAATTATTTTTCAGTGAATGTAAAATTTTCCACAAGTTGTTAATGAATTTCCCGACTATAACTGAATAATAACTTCAATATAGCCTCAAATATCTCTTAAATACAACTTGCCCAAGTGATAAGACTATTTATTTTCGCATATATTTTCATGTAAGTAAGTTTAAAGTAAACTTCTCAAATTGATAATCTACAAAAGATTAATATTTGCCATGCTACTTAAGTCAATATTAAGTATCCGTAGATTTGTGCCCATACCTGGCACAATTACTAATTACGCGATCGTGGACTAGGTACTGCACATTCTTTGAAAGCAAATAGTCGTAGTGATGGAACCCTTCCTGCTGAATGTACGAGTGGTCGACGACATTGGACAGTTGTTCCTTCAGCTGCTGAACATCGGGTGGGCTGGCCAGCCAGTCGTCTTGCGAGTGATGCAGTGCCACTTGACAGGGTATCTGGCTGATGTTGTAGGCCGGCGGTTTGGGCGTATTATATTGCTGTAAATTGAGCACCTCGCCATTGTCGAAGGCCGCGAAGGCATTGCTGGTGAGCAGCTGAGAGTAGTGATAGATCTGGAAGGCGGACGCGCCCTGCGACGAATGCTCAGCAACAATGGGCTCCAAGGTCTGTAATATATGGAAATCATTTATGTATACGTAAAAGTGCCCGACTAGGAAACTAGGATGGAACCTAGCATGGATAGCTTAAGGAGCAGTCGGAGGAGTTCTAAAATTATTTGCAGGACAAAAATTGCTTCACCATTCTCTCTTAGCCGCTTAACTCTAGGTTGAACTACTTACATTGTTAAACTGCTTCCAGCCGAATCCGCACGCAACAAAGTCAAAGATGCGGCATATTTCGCTGCCCAATTGCTTGCTCTGGCAGATTTGATCGCGGAATTGTTTGATTAGCTTGTTGTCCTTTGCGACCGAGAATCCACCAAGTGAATTGAGCAGAAGCTACAATTGAGCATTGCACGAGATTAGAGACGATTAAAGAAAAAACGGCACTCGCATGGAATACGTACTCTGATATTTCCCTTGAACAGGGACAGGAACCGCAGCACCGGACTCTGTGAATTTTTCAAGTAGACCGTGGGCGAGAGAGCCTGCATGAGAGACACCTTCTTGGCATAGGAAGGCAGCACACTGGCCATCACAAAGAAGGCGGTACAGCCCTGGGAGTGGCCAATGTATTGCAAGGTGCTCTTGCCCGTAATACGTAAGATTTCGTCAATTGTGGCCGGCAGATCGTAAGTTCCAATTTCATGGAACGAGAAGCTCCAGTATTCCGCTGGTTGAATATTCGGATTCACATGCTTCTGCGAATAGATGTTGCCGCGCGTATTCAAAAGCCAAACATCGTATCCCTGGTCGTATAGTATATAGGCCAGACCGTTTGTTGGGCCCATTTCCACCCAAGACGCTGAGCTGGACATGAGGCCGTGCACGAGCAATGCGACCGGTCCTCCAGGTCGCGGTATGCGATGCAGGGTCAGCTCATAGCCGTCCGATGTTCTGACGTTGTGCACCTCCGCAGGGTAACCATACTTGGTGATCAGCTCCACCTGTTCCATGGGGCGACGAATAATCTTAGATTCAATCTAAGTTTGGGCACAGCTCGCACTTACCGTGTTTAGCGTCGCGTCCACATGAATATCGGTATCAGTGATAGGAACGGACGGCTTTAATGCAGCAATCGGTGGGGGGGCCTCACTTAATGAAACGCTTATATGTAGCGAGTCTGTGTTTCCTTGTTGCCCTGTTTGTTGATTTTGGTTTTCTTTTAGTTTCTTAGTGAATGGGCATTCAACAACTAATACTATTGGTGGTTGTCCACATGGTGACCACGGACAAGGTTGGTATTGGCAAGGGGTCGTACAAATTACGGGTGGTGGAGTTGGAGGTGCAGTAGGTGGGACTGTTGGGTATGGTGGAGTTGTTGAATCGGTTGGGAATGTTGGGAATGTTAAAGTTATTAAGTCGGTTGTAGTAGGTGGGAGTGTTGGGAATGGTGGAGTTGATGAATCGGTTGGGAATGTTGGGAATGGTGGAGTTGTTGAATCGGTTGTAGAAGGTGGGAGTGTTGGGAATGGTGGAGTTGATGAATCGGTTGGCAATGTTGGGAATGGTGGAGTTGTTGAATGGGTTGGGAATGGTGGAGTTGATGAATCGGCTGGGAATGTTGAGAATGGAGTTGTTGAATCGGTTGAGAATGTTGGGAATGGTGGAGTTGTTGTGTTTGTTGGAGCATCTGTAAGAGGTGGATATGGTGGGTATGTTGGATATGTGGGATACGTTGGATATGTTGGATATGTTGGATATGTTGGATATGTTGGATATGTTGGATATGTTGGATATGTTAGATACGGTGGATATGTGGGATATGTTGGGTATGTTGGATATGTGGGATACGTTGGATATGTTGGGTATGTTGGATATGTTGGATATGTTGGGTATGTTGGATACGGTGGATATGTTTGAGGGCGAGGTTGATGAGTTGGAGGGTGAGTTGGAGGAGGAGTTGGAGGAGGAGTTGGTTGTGTTGAAGGAGGAGTTGGTTGTGTTGAAGGAGGAGTTGGTTGTGTTGGAGGAGGTGGAGGAAGAGTTGGCACAGTTGGAAGAGTTGGCAGAGTTATAGGAGGAACTGTTGGGAGGGTTGGCAAAGTTGGAAGAGTTGGCAGAGTTATAGGAGGAACTGTGGGGAGGGTTGGCAAAGTTGGAAGAGTTGGCAGAGTTATAGGAGGACCTGTAGGGAGGGTTGGCAGAGTTGGAAGAGTTGGCAGAGTTACATGAGAAACTGTAGGGAGGGTTGGCACAGTTGGAAGAGTTGGCAGAGTTATAGGAGAAACTGTAGGGAGGGTTGGCACAGTTGGAAGAGTTGGCAGAGTCCCAGGAACAGTTGGAGGGGTAGGCAGCGTTGGAGGAGGATAAACGGTGGTTCCATTTCCTGGATTACATGGACTTCCTGGTGGGTATACTACAATAATAGTGGGACCAGGCTTTTGTTGCGGTGGAATTGGTATAGTCGGATGTGGCGATGGCGCATTCCGGCAATAGCTGTTATACCACTTCACGTGATAGTTATGTCGTAATTCTAGCTTGCTTAATTCCACTTGCACATTAGCTAAATACTGCTGCTTCTGTAGACACTCCAGTGTGGTGCCATCGACCAAAAGAACGATGGCAGAAAGCACCAGCAGCACTGAATATAATACACGGTTCATCTTCACTGCGTTGAGATATCCAGTAAGCACCAGCTTATATAGCGAAGAAGCGCAGCAAAATTCGTTAGGGTGCGAAATCAATTGAACATGGATTTTAAGTAACCGTACCCACTCAATTACATAACCAGAAACGAACCATGCTTAATGGGCTTACAGAGGATTTTTCAGCGTGACTTACTATGGAAACAGATTACATCTTCTAAGAGACCCTTTATCCCCTAATCGAGTTATAAATCTTTTATGGACCTGCTAATAAAATTTTTTACTGCCCTCAAAGTCAATGATGTCAAAGCCTCTCTTTTAACTCTTCCTGTATATTGTATCAGAACTACTTATCAGACTATATAAATACAAGCTAATAAAGATATAGAACATATAATCTTAAAGCAAAATGTCAACAACGGTTTTAATCGATAAAACTAAAAAGATTTAGATATCGATTTTTGGAAACGTATCTCGTATACTTTCTATACACAGACGGACGGCCATGCTGCAGAGAGGGCTGAATCGAGTCAGATCGTCGCCCAAATCGGGAATATATATATTATATTATATTCGTTTACAATATTATTATGTTTATTTTGTATTCCCATTTTATTATGTATACAAATCATAGTTGCCTGTGGGCCTTATCTAGTGATTTAACTGCCTAACCGACTGAAAATCACAGCTTAATTATTGAAATATGGACATAAGTTCACGTTTATATGTATAGATCCTGCGCACGTAGGGGGTGGTACAGGGTGAATGACTCCCACATCGGGCACGGAGAGATGACAGTACTGCTCCAACCATTGCTTCTGGAATGACAGCAGGTTTCTTTGGTCCAGAATACTTTGACGTTGCTGATTTAACACCGCCTCTTGAGTCTGACAGTCATACGAGTGGACAAATATTCCATGGCCACTGAAACCCAAGAGTGCTAACAAAATCAATAAACCCATCGCAAGATCTTTCAGTACTAAGTGGAGCGATCGAATTCTGCTGCTTATATAGGGTCAGCGTGATAACGAGGCGTAGCACAAGACAAATTCAATTAGACGATTCAATTGAAAACGGGCTCTTCATAACAATAGACTCGAATCCCATTTGTCGCAGTTTCTACTCGATAAACTAATGTTAGGTATACCAAAAGTATGACAAGTTTAATTATAATACTCAAATGGTACTCAAATTGATGTAGAAATCATTCAGCTTTCATGGACTATCATATCATATCATATCGACTGCTCAACTTGTACTCTCATATCTTTATTCCTCTTAACTCTGCAGTTCAGCTTTAATGAGCTTTTAGTGAAAGTTACTTGAGCTTATCTACGAGCTCATTTGGGGTACATTCATGTCAATTGCTCAAGTGTAGTGCTGTGCCTCGTTCTGCTCTCCTTTCAGAGTGGATCGAGCTGCTGCTCAGCTGCTCTGCTTCTCTTGCTGTTTTGCGCAACTTGTGTCGCCTGCTTGTTTGCGCAAATTCGATTATCCAAATGCACAGGCAGGCAGCGGGCCGGAGTGGCAGCAGGGAGAGCGAGAAAGCGAGAGAAGGATAATGCCATGTCGCCGCATTAACGCGTTTGTCGCGTTCGTTGCGTGCGGAGTCAGCGTGCTAGCGGAAGTAGGAGTCGACTCGAGTAGGAGACAGGCGAGCTGCCAGTTCCGGCTGCGGCAGGCTTGCCCTGGCGTGAAACGAGCTGGCAAATCGAGTTTGGCTGCTTGCCTGGATCCCGACTGATTAAAGCTCGACGAACGGCGCTTGGCGCTTTCTTTGTTTGCCAAGCTCTGCGGTGATTCGCAACCTTTTTTCAAGCATATCATTAGGATGCAGTGCAGCCGACATGGCAGCCATGCACAAATGGCATATTAAGCTTCACTGACAGCCGCGTTTATTGCGCCACCCGATGCCCGTTGGCAGGCGAAAGGACGAAGGAAGGACCCCGTTCATGCCCAAAGCCGTGACACATATTAAATTTCATTTCACTGGCAGTTGGAATAGGGCGCCTAATGAAGGTTAAGCTACTTTTAATGCGCTCTCGTTGTCGTCCTCTGCCTTCCACTGGCCATTTTGCAGACCATTAAATGTTTTGCCTGGCAATATGCCATATGTTTTGACATGGACAACTCCTGCTCTCCTCCTCCGGTGGCGATGCTGGAAAAACTTTTCTTATCATTTGCGAGAAAGTCATAAAGACGTGTGTGTGTGTGTGAGTGGATGTGCGATATGATATGAGGATGTCACAAAATGGTAATGATGACGCCGGATCACATACGGCACATAAGCATATGCTGGGCTTAACATTACAGCGTCTGGCATCGCCACAAAGAGGCAATTTATAGACACATTGGGCATGGGATCCTAGCCTCTTGCTCAAATCCTCTCATGGCTCTGACAGGAGTAGGACGTTATAGTTATGTTTGTTTACATTATTTATACTTAAAAGTATGTGGTATATCGATAAGAATTCGAATTCTTATGTAAGAGTTCCATTACATGCTTCATTTGTTTTATTCCAGCGTTTCTAATGAGTTATTGAAATAAGCCTTACAAATTCATTTATTTACTACTGAAACTTAATTTGCAATTTTATGCTAAACTGATTGTTCACAGCTATTTACTTGAAAAGTTATAGCAAGAGTAAACTATTTTTATATTTATTACACATCTTGAATGTTTCAATTATATTAGAAAATATATTCAAGGTAAAAAATAAAATACAAATAAAAAAAAATTAAAAAATAACATCGAGAATTAAAAAATAACCATTCAGAATGGCAAGGCGATCAACAAATAAATACAAGTTAAACTATTCAATGCAATATTAAATTATATGTTTAATGCAAAAAGATAAATAAATAAAAGCACAGCATTTTAGCTAAATAATTAATTTAATCTAAATTAATTTACAATAATAATAAAATTCAAGAATATTCATATGTCATTTTTACCTCCAATACCGAAGATATTTATTTGTTTAATATCTTTGATATTTATTAGCATTTAATGCTCCATATTCGATTTAAATATCAATAGGCAAATCGACTCATGAAGACTTGATTTTCTGTATTCGATTGTTATAGATTTTAATATGCAGCTTTGCCTCGACTGAATTTGATGTTTGCTTTTAAGTCGAATGGTTTTTTGTTACGCTCGAGTAAGTGTCTCCCGCCCCACTTGGCTGCTCTCTGCTTTGCTGGTGTGAAAAGTGCATGAAAGAAACGCTTTGAAGCGTTTCTTACAACTCTATCCACACCCACACGGACAGACAATGGGACGGACAGGCGGAACAGACCAAGCAGAACGCTGTGACCAAATCAAAAAACCTTAACTTCAACTTTTGCCTTGAACATTTATTGTTATCAACATTTACATATGCCCTCATCTCTCTCTCTCTCTCTCACACGACAGCTCTCCCCCTATCTCTCTCTCTCTCTCTCTCTCTCTCTGTTTCGTCTGTTACTGCTATAATTTTACGGTCCATTGAGTGCGGAAATCGTCTCACAATCAAATTATCCAGTTCCCAGCGCCAGTCCGAAAACTTGGCAACGCTTTAAGTTTTCCAATTAAAACAAATACAACAAATGCGATAAAACAAAGGAATTTGCTTGGCAATTTTGCTGTGCTGTTGCTGGAATTCTGGAATTCTGAAACTGTGAAATTTTTTAACTGGCCCAAATTTATGCGTGGAAATGTTCGTAGATGTCGTAAATTTTGGCATTGCGAGTCGACTTTCGATAGGGCACTCTTTTGTTTTGCTCGGTTATTTATGCCGTCGCCTCCTGCCACACTATCTAGCCCTTGCAGCGGGTGTTGCAAGTGGCCCTCACGGCATGCTTCCGCACTCCAGTCCTTAGCCGGCGTATCGCTGTTTTCTCGTTTTGTTTTCTTTCTTTGCTGGCTGTCGCGACTCCAAACACGAGAAGTCCATTTCGAAATTTATGTACACACAAATTGAAAGCGCCCTGCGAATGGAGTCGAGGAAAGTGCAAAAGAAAAGCATGCAAAAGCAAAGGCAACCAAAAAGAAAAACCAGAAAAAAGCGACTCGACACTTGGTGCAAACTTTGCTGCATTGCTCGAATTGCAGTTGCTTCAAAGAAAATGCACTTGACTTCGCCCGCTCTTCTCAGCTGCTGCCCCATGCAGCAGTTGTTGCTCCAACAATCGCCTTGTCAAAGGCAACCAACCTGCTGCCCGATGCCCGATGCCCGATGCCTGATGCCAACCCAGAGTTGACACTGAGCAGCTAAACGAGTTCACGCAACGAGCTAAGTGGACGCAATCGAAGTCAAATGCAAACGCAATTCCAGACATGCCTTATCGAATATGGTAGATGGATTGCCCCCATTTGCCTTTTGAAAATTTACAAATTCAGCTAAATGTCTCTTTTAATGAATTGAATATAAGTAATAAATATGTTTCGTTAACACGTAATTTTATACAAAATTGTAGAAATATTTTAAATTGCTTTATTAATATTTAAAAATTAAAAAAAATGAGAAAATAGGAAACTAATTCCTTATTAAATTTTTAAATATATAATATACGTATCATATGCAAATATAAGAAGCAATTGGTCACCCTATGGAAATATACTAAAATAATGCACATTTAATTTCTCAAAAAGTATTTGGTGAAAGTATGTATGTATGTAGTCTTTAAATATTAAAAAAAAAATATATGACCTATTAGCATATGTCTTTCTAATTCATTGGATTTGTCTGCCCAAAACTTAAATTGCTTGCTTGCTCTTGTTGAGCAATAGACAACAATTTAGGTATGTAGGTAAAACGTTTCCTCAGATATGGTTTATAATATAAAATATATCCATATTTTGTTAAATACCAGATCTGCATTCTGCCTCCATCTCTGCCAGCTCACACTCAGCTCGCCCATCTGGCCTTTCCATGCATAACTCTAAACACTTTAAGGACTTGCTTCAGTAGATCCTTGCAAAGCAGTCTACAATAATTTTATTTAAATATACAACTATTATTTTATCTTCATTCAACTATTATTTTTCTTTATTTGCGCTAACAAAAACACTTGGGCACACGGCACTTGCTACAGTTTGTTGCACTTTGAACTCTCGGCGTCAGTTTGCAACTCATTTATAAGGATTAAAAGGCTTCAGAGGGAACCTCAACATTGGCGCTGGTTGCCATTGCCACTGCCATTGCCATTGGCCCTTGGCATAAATTAAATGCTAGAGTCGCACTCTGTTTGTGTGTGTGTGTGTGTGTGTGTGTGGCCTGGTCGAGCCTGGTCCCAGAGAGTGCATTGCACCTACAGTCGATGACACAATGGGAGCAGTCGGCGAGGCATTCACGATTCACTATGCAGGATTCACCTACATTAGCCCGAGGAGGTGGCTCATTGCCATTGTTGCACTTGGAAGTTTTAGATGAGCTTCGGGTCTCGCTCTCTCTTTAAAGAGCCGCCAGCTGACTCTGCTGTGTTCCGTTTCCTGCTCTGACTCTGGCCAACGATTGGGCACAACTTTAAAGGTTGTCCGCTTTAAGTCAATTACAGCCAACTTGACGTCTTCTTCTCTATCTCCTCCATTCATGCGTGTTTATGCTAATTTGATTACAATGTAGTGCGAGCGGTGCCAATGCCCAAGCTCCCTCAGTGAATTATGATGGACGGTGTCATGAAAGCGCGAACAGTGGCGAGCAGGGCTCTCTCTCTCTCTCTCACTCTGTGGTCGTGCGTGTTGGCCATGTTTATCTCTGGTCAACGTATACTTAGCACATGCTATCAATGGGCGCTGTGTCGGGTGTCCGCCTGTCCGGGCATCGAGGCTTATTGCTGGTTTGGCGTTTTTGCATGCCACGCCCCCTTAGCTGTGGCGCACACACACACACGATAAATGGCTGGAAAATGGGGAAATGAAGTGCTTAGCGCTGGGCATTGTGCCAGGACTTTGGTCGCGCCACTTCATTATAAACATTTCTCAATTGATTATCGTTAGTGTGTGCCAAAGTCTGTGTGTGTGTGTGTGTGTGTGTGCGTGCGTGTGTGCATGTGTGCGATAATGCTATAATTATGCCTTTGCTTTTCTTGGCGTGCAGGAGCTGTCGCCGTTCGGGGGGGCCTTGCGGCTTTGCCATGGCGCTTATATTTGCACGCATGTCCTTTATGCTCGCATAATTGTGCCTGTGTGTGTGTGTGCGGCTGTCATGGGGTTTTACAGCATGTTTATGGCATCATGTTGTGCGTGCGTGTGTGCGGGGCACGGGTTAGTGGCAGCCACTTTTGCATGCTCCTCTCACATTTAAGCAAGTAATCCACATAAACTGCTCTTGAAATATTTCATTATCGTAATGAAAAGGACTTAAATACATTAATTTTTTTTGCCTGCCAGCTGGCAGCCCATTTCATATGTGTGCATGTGTGTGTGTGTGCATGCGTGTGTGTGCCCGAGCTTCTATATTGATAATAAAAGTAGATTTGGGCTCGCCATGCGAGGCGAAAATGTGAAAGCTTTGTTCGACTCAAGCGTAAACACTTATGTATGTCTGGGACTCCTAAATGGCCAGTAGTGAAATTCCAAATGGATCTCTGTAAAGGCAAATTCAAGATGGGGTTGGCAGCAAGGGGATTAGGCAGAAGCCGGCGAGAGAAACAATCAAAATTGATTGAAGCCCAAGAGGAAGCTATGAAGCGCCTGAGAATGGAGTCAAATGTGAAGTATTTCTGGGGAGTACGCAGCAGTGATGCGTAGATGGAGGGAAAGCTCAAGTAAACTTGTTTGGCTCACATATAAACATAATATCAGGTTTGAGTGAGGAAAATAGACATTCTCTTTATAATATCGAATAAAGTATATAAATATTATGTAATTGATACAAACAATATTTTAAATTGTTTAACTATTATTTTGTTGAACTTCAAATATTTATACCCAATTAGTAACTACTAATGCCCAACAAAATGCTACTTAAAACTTATTTAATATGCATTAAATAAATATAATAAACACATTGATAAATATAGACAGAGAGTTACGAAAAGCCATTCACAGTTTCATATTAATTGAAAAATATCAAACAAATAATTATTTTGCAGCTATTCACTTAACTAGTTATGCGAGTGAATGACATCTCATATTTATTATTAATTTAACAAGGTTTCTGTGTAAATTACATTTCACATTTATATTACATAATTGCCCACTCTCGATGCGCTGTCCGTAATTAGTCAAAACATCATTTTCAATTAAAATATGTAAATGACAGAACAGATCAGAAATCCCTACAACTTGGTAATTAACGCAAATCGAAAGCTAATTAATTACAATTTAATTAAATGTGCTTTTTTATGCCCTCGTCACATGCTGCAGTGGGTTGAGAATTAATTCAATTCACTTCCTGTCCTCACAAATGATATTTAATTAAATAACGATGCGTCTTCAGATGGCTACCGAAAAGTTAAAAAAAAAAGATAAAACTCGTATGAAAATATTTATTGAATTTAATATATAAAAAATATATATGTATATATAACACAATTCCCATTGTTTGGCTTTAATGCCCATAAATTCCATCTTGTGCAGCGCAATTTTGCTCGCCAGTGTAAGTGTGGTTTACAGTGCCACCGCAGGCAGTTGGTCGTCTTCTCGTGTTCCATAAATTAATCAATTGCTGCTGCCGTTATCCGTAATCCTTTATCACTCGTTTATTTTATTGATGGGCAGCAATCAGCGGCCACAAGGATGCGCCGTCAAGGATCACGGGCTGTTCGCTGGCACCAAAAGGCATTCGAAACGGCCTCTCATTTAAATCAGAGATAATGGCTCCAGCTCCAGCACCAGCTCCACGGCGCGCATTGCTTCACATCGATACGCTCGCTCGTTCCCTTCGCTGACCCGGCGGCAGGCGACAATACGCAAATAATGACATATTTAATGAAAGCACATAATAATTTTCGTGCATTTTTTCATACTCTAGCATTTGCAGGTATTATGCGATTGCCATGAAACGTGTAACCATGCAGGTGAGATACCTACGAACCAGAATTTCCATTATGCATATTTTGTTTAATATTATATGACATATAATACTATTCATAGCAATTATGGTTGAATGACTATTGAGGTTGGCAATCTTATACAAATCACAAAATATTTAAGACAAAATAATAAATAAATAAATTAACATTAAATTAAAGTTAAATCAGTTTCTTTATTATTGCCAAACAAGAAAATTTTATAAAAAAAAAAAAATTATATAAAATAAATATAAAAAAAATTGTAAATAAGTATTACAAAAATTATAAATAAATATTTAATATATTTATATAAATGTCAGTTATTTATTCATATATAACATTGGCCGAAAGACGCAAATCTCAAGTCAAGAAACATATTTTTTTTTTTCAGTTTAACACAAAAATAAAAATAATAAAAAAAAAAAAAAAACACACACACACACATTCACAAATATTTTTTATTTTATTTAAAAACGTATTTTATTATTATTATTACTATTTTATTTATTTATTTATTTTTTTTTTTTTTGTTTTGTCTACCAAATAATTTGAAGAGAAACTAATTTGAACTGCCAACCGAATGAATAGTCGAACAATTCAAATTGAGTTTGCAGTCTTCATTGGATTCAAATAAATATGAAATGCATTGGTATTGATGTGTCAGCTAGGATATTATATATTCGACCACTGGAGGATAATTAATCACTCTTGTTGTTAATTTTTGTTGTCAGTTTTGTCTTTTTATCGATATTATTAACGGGCAGTCAGCACGTCACGCACCGAACCATGGCGAGAAGCTGTGGAGCATTTAAAAGCCGCGAATATTGATGGTTGGTAATTTAATTTGTATTCTTACTTTATTTGTATTTTGTTTACATTTTGCGCTTTACGCTTGCGCTTTAATATGTTTCATTTAGTGTTTTTCTGCTCATTTGCTGTTAGTTGAATCAAGTTTGGCGCTGTGCGTGAAATTGAATTAAATATGAAATTAATTAACTTTAATGCTACTGTTATTGTCGTATAGCTTCAAATTGTTGTTCGCCTCGCTGCAATTGTCAAATGGCAAAGAGTTGGCACGCTTAAAGCTGGCCAAATATACAGCTGCTGACCCTGAACTTGGGCTGGGAGCCCCCCGCCGCTCTTCGAGCGCGCCACGTGCACACAAAGCGGGCCAAAAGTAATTACAACAAGATGCAAAAAGCTTTTGGGCGTGGCCATGACAAGTGGCAGCGGGCAATGGGCAACTGGAGACTCGAACTGAGGCAGAGACAGAGGCTGGGCAGAGGCTGGTTCCATTGAATGAGTCTGACAGGCCCTTTGTAATTGGCATTGGGCGCGTCCGTTAGCATAATAACACGAGTCCAACTCCATGTAGCTGTGTTCAGGCGACGCGTCGGCCATTTGGCTTGGAGTCAAGTGCTTGCTTTTGGGCCAGCGTCCCTCCGCCCGAATTGAGTGCAATATGGCTGCTACGACTCGCTGGCCGGGGCAGACAGACGGCCCGCCCAGCTGGAATATGGCAACTACTTGAAAAAGGTTAAAGTCAAATGCCGCGCCGAGCAGACAACACGGCTGCATCTGAATAGGTCGGAGAGTGTGGGTGGGGGCATGGCAGCCTCCAAACTTTTGGCCAAGTCGTAAAGTTTTCATACGCCTAGCTGCTTAAGCAGCGCCAACTTTTTGGGTCCCTTCCAAGGAGCCCAACTTCCACTTGGACTTCTCTGTTTGGTGTTATGCACAAAAAACTCGGAATTCTCTTCTCCACTTGTTAGGAAATATGTGAACTATGCAAAGGCGAACAATTGATGCACTGACTGCAGCTGATGTAAATGATAATAAAGGAAAGTATTTTATATACTTTAAATTTAGTTTACTACATAACTGATTAGAGGAAGAGAGGAAAAGAGAGACCTCGCACCAGAATATATATTCGAATATATATATGTATATATGATAGGATTTTTTCTCTTAGGCAAAGCAACGAATGACACTTCGAACTACCTTCGCATCAAACGTATTGTTCAGACTTGGTCTCCAGCTACGTTTATCTATACTAGAGAAGGAATTTAGCGCCAATGATGAAATATGCGCCGGATCTGTGGCTAAAGGCAAATCAAACCGTGTAACAGGTTTAAAAAAAAAAAACGATGTTAAATAATAGTAATAGCTTTAATGATAATATAATAGCTGTATCGCCATCCAAGGCAACTCTCCATATTAAATAAAAATCAAATTTAATATGAACAATCATTTATTTCTATGTTAATATACTACAATGTTAAACAACCAAACTCATATATCTAAAACTTTGATCTGATCTCGTATAAAAAATTAGATTAAATCGGATACCTAAATCAAAAATAAACAAATTATAAACTTTGATATAATATACCTCGTTAATACAAATTATTAATTTATTTTCGATACAAGTAAAAATGTAATATATATGTATATATTCACAAATATATTTGTATTATTTAACACATATATTTATAAATTTACTATTTTTTATTTGTATATACTCATGTCTTTCAGTGCATGGCAAACAGTATTTGAAAATCATGCTACCCGCTTTTATGAGGGCACTCGCGCGTCTTGTATCTATAATGAGCTAGACAAAGCTAAAGTTGGCTAAGCTATAAACCAAGCCAGCGCCTCAATAAATTGCCCAGGCGGTGTTTCCTTCAGTTTTTGTTTTTTTGGGCTTAGCTTTTGCTTTTGCTTTTGCGGCCTGTCTGTGATTTCGCATGAAATTTTATGCGCGCGTGATTAAAAGTCACGTGCGTGGCTAATGGCGGCAGGAGGCAGCAGGCGTGAGAAGGGGCAGAGGAAGGGCGGTAGACAGACGCGGGACAGCTGCTGCAACTAATGGCCAAGTGGCTGCCTAAACGCTGCGACTAAACAATGCTGATAATAATCTGGCAGCTGCAGATGCTCGCAGAGCGCTCGCTTAACGAGCTCGCGCTGAACCCTGCACCAAATCGAGGGAACTGGGTCTGCGCCGAGACATTTAAAGAGCATCGAACAATGGCAGCCGAAAGGGCTGCCCAATCGATTCCCACTCGCTGCAATAGCCGCCCGCTCTCAGCTGAAGATCTGGGGCCAGCGTTCAGGTTTTGTTTTGCTTTTGTTTTTGGGGCCCAGTTTGCTGGGGCCACATTGTGCGGCAAGTCGTGTAAGGCTGAGCGCTGATTGTCGCCTGATTGGCAGTCGCTCTCTAAATAGCGACTAGCTAATTGTTGGGGCACGCGCCACAGGCAGACGCTGATTGCCAGCCTGGGGGCAAAGGGAATTACCTTATTTTCGGCCAGCTGGCAATTTGTTTGCTTGCCACAAAGTGGGTCAAAAGTGCAGCAAATGGCAATTGCAGTTGCTCAATCGAAGCTGGGCTAAATATATATTTACAACACAATAGTTGATCTCCCAAATCGATCTCAATTGGGCCACTCAAGAAGTTTCAATTGCATTCGAAACTATTTCGCAAGAGAATCGTTGCCTTTTGCTGGTGTCTCTTTAAGCTAAACAAATTATCATATATCGATTTAAATTTGGTGCGTGTGAATCGAAGCCTGAACCTTAACAAATCCCCACTGATTTGCAGGCACGCTTACTCCATCCATGCAGCTCTTGTCAGCCTGGGCTGGGCTGTCAAGCGTGGTCCAGGCTGCCTTGAACAGTCAGCCAGCCAGCCAACATGTGGTGACAGCTTCGAATTAAGTTATTTGTCAAATGTCGAAGCGCTTTGGCCAACTCAGTCGCCGTCTCCGGCACGATGCACGCCTACGGGCTGGACGGAGCTGGTAGTCAATATTGGTCCGTGTGACAGCAGTTGGCGCAAATAAAAGGCATCCAAATATTTTATGCAAAAGCCGAATTCAATTTTTGCCAATCAATTGTAAAAAAATCAAGGGAAAGCGATGACATAGGCACTGACAAGAGCCAGCCAAACGCAAGCGTTGCAAATATTTGCTGAATGGACAGCAGCAAAAAGAGAGTGGGAACGGTAGAGAGGGAGAGCGAAGGAGGCTATACACTAATAATACCCTTTATAAAAGGCTTACTTTCATATGAAAAAGCCAGACTAGAACTGGTTAAACATGCACTCTCAATTCACTCTCTCACTCTCACTCATCTAGGGTAGGCAAAGTGCGAGCAACTCTAGTTGCCACAGCTGAGCCTGTGACTAGGCAGGCTTTGCCCAGGCCGCAATGAAATTAAAAATTTAATTTTTCAATCAAGCCGGCAAACAGTTTAAAAAGCCGCTATGAAATTTGATTAGCCAAATCTCAGCTAGCATTTCCATTTTGATTTCCAATTCCATTTTCATTTCCACAGACAAATCCACATCCATTTCCATTTCAATAGGCAGCCAGATTGCTGCCGTTCTGTTTGACTGACTGACTGATTGACTGATTGACAAATTGTCTGTCGGTGGCCATAAAGCAATAGCAGCGCCTCTTCAACGGCAGCCGAATTGATCGATTGGCTCATTAAAAGCCAACACCACGCACACGGCGAACTTTGCACCTGTCGCGCACAATTGCATTACGCCACAGGCCCTTTGACTTCAGCATCGCATATGAAGCACTCGCTATGAGAGCTGTTGAGATTACCGCATTGCCACATTGATACATTGATACTCCCTGCTGCGAGTATAGAGTACACAGCACAGCATTTCTATGTGCTCGACTCTGTCAGAAATATTAGCAGCACTTGAAACAATTACAATCCGATAAGAGCTATCTGGGCTGGCGCAACTAATTGCCGCTCTCTGCCAGCGATACCCACAACACATCGGAGGCCCTCTACGGTTCAGTTGCAATGACGACCGCGAACTGCCACTTGCGCTGCCTGCTGGGGCTGCTCTGCCTGAGTCGGCTGTGGACAGCGGCGGGGCTGGCTTCCTGGAGGACCACTTCCCAGCCAGCGTATTGGAGGAAGCGGAACTGTCAACGGTATGCGGACAACTGCCAGAGCAGAGTAGACTCACATCTTTGCCTTACAGCTCCAGCTATTGGCCAGGCATAGCTATCCGGGAGAGCTGCACGCCGTGACCACCGAGGACAAGTACGTGCTGCAGATGCATCGCATCGCCAGACCAGGTGCTAGCCCCGTGCTGCTGATGCACGGACTGCTGGACAGCTCAGCAACGTGGATTATGATGGGTCCACACAGCGGGCTGGGTTATTTCCTCTACGACGCTGGCTACGATGTCTGGCTGGGGAATGCTCGGGGCAATCGCTACTCGCGTGCTCATGTTGAGCTGAATCCGAACACGGACAAGGCCTACTGGAGCTTCTCGTGGCATGAGATCGGATACTACGATCTGCCCGCCCTAATCGACGCGGTGCTGGCCAAGACGGGCTACCAGAAGCTGAGCTACTTTGGCCACTCACAGGGCACCACTTCCTTCTTCGTGATGGCCTCCACTCGGCCAGAGTACAATGCAAAGATCCACGTGATGAGCGCATTGGCGCCAGTGGCTTATATGGGAAATGTGGAGAGTCCATTGGTTGGCCTAGGTCACAGATTGCTGAAAGCCGTGGGAGAAGGACAGGAGCTACTGCCACACTCGCTCAATAGCTGTCTGCTGTCGGAGCGTACATTGCAGACCTGCCAGTACTACATGTGGAAGCTGCTGGGAAAGAATCCTGCGGAGTTTAACGAGGCTAGTTCTGCAATAATCCGCAGTATCTGAAAATACTCTCTAATAGATTCTCTTCTACAGACTATGATACCAGTTATTATGCACCACGTACCGGCCGGCGCTAGCTCCAGTCAGTTCCTCCATTACCTACAGCTGCATAAGTCCGATCGTTTCTGTGCATACGATCATGGTGAGAAGGAGAACCAGCGCATTTATGGTCAATCACAGCCCCCGGATTATCCTTTGGAAAGAGTAACAGCTCCTGCCGCTCTCTACTATACACAGAATGACTATTTGACTGCTGTGAAGGACGTCGAGCGTCTGATCAAGCGGCTGCCCAATATCGTGGAGGATCACATGTATGAGTACATGAACTGGAATCACATTGATATGGTCTGGGGCATCAGCGCTAGGCGTTTGGCCCAGCCTCGCATGCTGGAGATCTTACGGCTCTATGAGACGGGTGGAGCACAGAATGGAACAGATTTGACTACGACCCAAAGTGTCGAACGGAAGACGGAAAGTATGGAACAGGAGGTGGAGACTAAGAGGTCTATAAGAGAAACAGAGCCCACTCCTTACTAACAAGAATAAGAAATAAATTTGTGTATAGTCGCAGAGTCCTGGAAGAAATCGCTACTTGACTAACCAATATTATCTGCGTAAAAAGATTTCCTATTCAAAAACTTCCTCTTCTGTTGTCATTCTCTAATATCAACAAGTTTTTCTACACCTGGATTTCTCCATTAATTTGTAATGAATCTGAGAATCTATAATGATATATATAATATATTTAACTATGTCATGCGATTCTTCACTATTGAATATATTTTACTGATGCGTGAAGTACTCTGAGATCTATTATTAGCCGAACTTTCCCAAATGCTTACTACAGAACTTACTAATGAACCGTTAATCCCATTAACACTCATTTTAAGCGCTGCTGAGAGCATGGTAACAGCATTCATTCTCCATACATTACAAATCGATTGAGACACAAATATATCAACTATTTTAGCGAAAACTGTGCGATAATTACCAGTTGGGCTGTAAGCCGGGAGCTAGCGCAACTAATCGTCGTTCTATGGGAGTGACACCCAGTAAAATTAGCCCACAAATTGACAGAATGGAGTTCAGTTTCATTGGTCTTGAACATCATGCAGCTCGGGAGCGGTCGATGGACCTGTATACGTAGCTTGATTTGGTTGACCCAACTGTGGACGGCAGGCGAGACGGGGTTCTTGGAGGACAACTTCCCAGCCAGCGTGTTGGAGGAAGCCAAATTGACAACGGTTGGGAGAGATCAGCTCGAGCAGCGGTCGATTTAATAATGTGTTAATACTCGCAGGTTCAGCTGTTGGCCAAGTACAAATATCCGGGCGAAACCCACACCGTGACCACCGAGGACAAGTACGTGCTGCAGATGCATCGCATTGCCCGACCAGGTGCGAAGCCTGTGCTGCTGATGCACGGACTGCTGGACAGCTCAGCAACGTGGATCCTGATGGGCCCCCATAGTGGTCTGGGGTATTTCCTCTACGACGCTGGCTACGATGTGTGGCTGGCGAATGCTCGGGGCAATTGTTACTCGCGAAGCCATGTTAAACTCAATCCCGACACGGACAAGGCCTACTGGAACTTCTCGTGGCACGAGATCGGATACTACGATCTGCCCGCCCTAATCGATGCGGTGCTGGCCAAGACGGGCTACCAGAAGCTGAGCTACTTTGGCCACTCACAGGGCAGCACAAGCTTCTTCGTGATGGCCTCCACTCGGCCGGAGTACAATGCGAAGATCAATTTGATGAGCGCCCTGGGTCCGGTGGTTTATTGCGGCAATATGCGGAGTGAGTTCACAGGGCTCGTACATCGCTTCATCAATATCTTTGGAGAGGGAAAGGAGCTATTGCCACACTCGAGTAAATTGACTGGCTGCATGATGTCGGAAACTACTATACAGACCTGTCTGTATTACGTGTGGAAGGCGATAGGCAGGGATCCTGCTGAGTTTAATAAGGTTTGCTTTGCAAAGCAAAAAGTATTCAAACCGATCTAACTGTCTCTCTGCTCTTTAGACTATGATACCAGCTATGTTGAATCATTTGCCTTGTGGCGGTAGTTCCAACCAGCTCATCCATTATATGCAACTGTATAAATCCGCTCGCTTCTGTGCATACGATCATGGGAAGGAGAATCATCGCATTTATGGACGAAGCAGACCCCCGGATTATCCTTTGGAAAAAGTAACTGCTCCTGTCGCCATCTTTTACACCCAGAATGATTATCTGAATGCTCTGAAGGATGTTAAACGGCTGATCAAGCGACTGCCCAATGTTGTAGAGGATCACCTGTATCCATACAAGAAATGGAACCACATTGACATGACATGGGGCATCAGCGCTAGGCGCCTGGCCCATCCTGCCATGCTGAAGGTCATGCGGCGCTGTGAAGCGGGTGGACCACAGAATGGAACTAAGTTAGCCACGACCGTAAGCCCCGTAAAGACTGCCAACATGACAACTGTAACTGTGCTAAAGGCTGTGGGGACTTAGTCTGAGACGATTGATCCAATTAATGAAAAATTTAATAATTAATATAATTACTTGAGAAGCTCATGGCTTAAAATATATATTGTTGATATTACATGTTGCC
>NW_022045890.1:731167-750641 GCF_001654015.2 Drosophila navojoa
GTCCCATTTGGGCACTTAGACTGGCAAAAGCTTTATGCATGCATTATTAATGTATATAAATACTAATTGAGCCGCTGCTGGAGCAACAAAGGCGTGACAATAAAAGTTTATGGCTCGCAAAACAAGCGAGCGGCGGATGCGCCCTAGAGTATGCCACAAAATAAGCATTAAAAAGAAGAGAGGGAAGAAGACAGGCGAAATTAAGCAGGCGCCAAGCTGTCAAATGTCAGGTGAAAAGGCAGGTAAAAAGTTTTGAATTCGAAATTTATTGGCAAGCGCTAAAGGCGAACCTCAAGCACTGAAAAGGATATGGCCAAGTGGCTGGGGGTAGAGCTCGCTCTCTTGGGGCGAATCACTCGGACGCAAAACTGTCAGAGCTAGAGAATAAATTGAAAGCCAAAGCGTAAAATAATAAAGCTGTGGCAAGAGACGAAAAAAAAAAAATAATAATAATAAAAAATCGTAAAAAAAAATATAAAATAAATGTGCAGAAAAACGAGAAACTCAAATTATGTCACTTGAAGCTTCGCCTCGCTGACAGTTTGCGGTGGAGCGCAGCGGAAGTGAAAATATTTTGACAGCATTTTCATTTTTCTTGTGCTCTCGCTTTTTCACATATTATTTTATTTTCTGCCGCTTTCTTTTTTTTGCCCGTTTGTTGTTGAAATGAAAATGCGAAAATTATTATGCGTAGGCGCGTACACAGAGAAACAATAGCAAAAGCCCATGAAAAAAAAAAAAAAAAAACAAAATGGCCAACAATGAAAATTCCAATGTGTGTGTGTGTGTGAATGAGATACTGTATGTGAGTATGTATGTGTGTGTGTGTGTGATAGCTTTAGCACCAAGATGAAAATTGTTGAATTTTTATGTTTGTTTTATTTGAACGCAACCAAAAAAATGTTTGTTTAATTTTCATGAAATTTTCCATTGGTGAAAAAAAAAACTAAAAAACAGTTAGAAATTTGCTGGGTTTTGTTTGTTGTTGGTTGCATTAATTGCTCACCTGCCGGACATCTCTCATCCTCATCTTTGACTGTTTAAGTTTGATTTGATTTGATTTTATGTATTTATTTATTTATGAAATCAAGCGGCACATAGAAATGTTTTTGTTTTTTATGTGGAGCAGGCGCGCGATAAAAGAGAAGCACAAAAAGTTAAAGACATTTAAAACATATCTAGATACATAGATTTAAAGATATTTATATATATTCATATTAGCTATATCATATAACATAAATTTCATATTTATAGCATTATTATTTTGCGTGTGTGTATGTGTGTTTTATATGCTCATAAATTAGACACAATCAACAGGAAAAATGTATCAAATTTCAACTCTTTCTTTTGTTATTTTAGGTGTGTCTGTGTCTGCGTGTGTGTCTGTGTGTGTGTGGGTGGGCCTTTCCCTGGAAATTTGTCAGTCCAAAGAAATGGAACTACGTCTCGTTTCACTTTACACTTTGCACTTTGTTCCCCTTTCTCGTTTTCTATATTTATACATGGAGTTTGCCTCCAGGGAATATCCCTAACTATCTCAACTATTTTTACTGCTCGCGTCTCTGGAGCGCACTTTCCAATGGCACTTAATGAGCTCGCGCTATTGTTTCAACACTTTCAAGTGTGTGTGTGTGTGTGTGTGTGTGTGTGAGTGTGCGTGTTGAGTGCATGTTGTGCGCTGTTAGGTGTGAGTGCTTATTGACATTTTGTGATACAATTTTACCTTAGCCTGTGACAATTAGTTCCAATATTTATGTTACGAGCTGCCTACATAATTTGGTTACACAAATTTACGCTAAAAAGGCGGCGAAATGAATTGTTATAGGGCCCTTTGAAGTGTGGGCTAAAATTTTTAAAGGGCTGACTTTAAAGCTTGTCGAATATTATTCTGGCTATGGAATTGCTTTGGAATGAGCTGATTGAATTTTTAAAACTTTATATATAGATGTATATACAAAGAAAATTCTGATATCGATTGCTGGCGGGCTTGAAGTTTGTAGTTGTCTGCTTAACTTTTTAGTAGCGATTTGTTCTTTAATAAAAATATAAATTTATGAGCCAGATAAGCCAGAAGTTCTGTTGGGCATTTCTATAAAAGCAAAGGCGAAGCATTTATCGATAGCCAAATTGTTCGGCAGATAAAAATTATTCTTTCTGGAAGACACTAGGCAAGCAATGCTAGATAGGGTAGAAACTTAAACTCTCTATACCAAGGTATGCCTGGTTCTTAAGCTTGAGTTTGCTGCTAGAAGATAATAAACTAATATTAAAGCCATATTCAAATGCTTGCCAGTTGCAGAAACTTCTATTCATACTCCTATTACATTTATTTCAAATGTATAATAAATGTATATTTCTCGCTTACGAATTCAAAGGTCTGACTATTTATTGGTTAAGCTATTAAAGCCCCAATTATGCTCAAAGCAATTCAAGATTTTATATAAAATTGCTGATATATTTTTTAAGCTATCGAAAGCTTATTTCATTATAAACTATTGAGCATTATATTCATATGTAAATGTAAATATGTTATTTGAGTTGTTTATATAATATTTTTACTTTTTTTGTTAAATATTTTTAGGTATTATATTTATATCAATCAACCATTAAATCTCACGGAATAAAAGGAATGACTCTATAATTTGTTCTTGGATCTCTGAGCTCATTTAGATTTTGTTTAAATATATTCCATTTTTTCTTTATGATAATTAAATTGCTATAAAGCAACTACAAATACACACAGAGTGTAAAATAATTCTAGATCTCCCAGCTCATTTAGATGCAGTTTAAATATATTCCATATTCTCTTCATAAAAATCGACATCATTTACGATGTTTACATTCCTTACATTCCTTATACTTCTATATATTGTGGTCTGTGTGGTGAGTTTTAGCTTGAATTTCTACAGCAAATATTTAATTAGTATTAAACTTTAGCAAAAACTAACTAGCTCATAGCTAAACTGATTAGTATGAACTCTTGGATTATTTACTTGCGAAACTATTTGGAGTATTCAAACTATCAAAATACGACTCTACGCACCTTTCATTTGTATGAAATTCAAGTTGTCTATGGCCCGTGCGACGGCAACATCATCCAGAGTCAAGTCAACAATGGGCGAGACGCGAGGCGCAGCATTTGTGACCTCCTGGTGCCAGGTCATGTCTGTGTTGGCCACGCGATTGATTAACATGGAGCCGACCTGTGTGAGTAAATATAAATATAAATATATATATGGATATACGTTCATTTCGTATTTTCTTTAGCCTTACGCACCTGCAAGAAGGCAGCGCTGTCCGTCTCCTTCAATGCCTCAATGCAGAACTGAATGAGTCCCGTTGTCTGCTGCAGTTTGCCCGTGCAATTCGATTGCTGATCCTGTTGAGAGAAAGCCGAAATGAAGGTACAGATTGCATACGAGCTGGAGCAGCAGGAGCAGCAGCAGCAGGAGCAGCAGGAGCAGCTACTCACCTTTAGTATTCTGATTTTGGTATCCTTGTCCATGCGAATCGCCTCGAGCAGATATTCGCGTCGGTCGTGTATGGCCTGAATGAGCGCCTCGCACTGGGCGTGCACAAGACGCTCGAACTCAATGCAGGATTCCTGTGCGCAAGTAATTAAAATCAACAATTTGCTGCTGGAAAATGTTCACGTTCTCTCTCAACTCACCGTTACTTTGTCGCTCATGCCTTTGAGCCGCTGTATGAATTCGGTTGTGGAACGTGCCTTCTCCGACAATTGTTGCAGATTGTGTGAGAGTTCCGTCTGTAGGAAAGAAAAAAAAAACCCCGAGAAGGGAATACAAAAGGATGACATCAGTGACGAGCCAAAGCCAGAGCCGAACAAAAAATATATATAATAAAAGGCAAGAAAATGCAATGGAGTATTGTGAGAGTCGTAAAATGTTACGACTTTTTTATGAAGTGCCATGCGGCGGACTTTAGTCACGCCTGCGGCAGCGCAACTTTTTTTTTACAACAGACTCTATATACATATATATGTATATATGTATGTATATAAAATATACTTTTAATAGTTTTTCAGCTCGTGTCATAGTCAAGGACTCTGGCATATACAGAAAATGAATTACATGCCCGCCGGGCTGGGCAGCAAACACAGTTTCAATTCCAATTCCTTTTCCACTCTCCACTCCCATCAGATGCCCTCCAAAATGTTACAAAATTCCACAAGAGTACAAAACCTCATTTGTATTTTCCGATAGCAGCAATGAGAGATTATTGTTGCGGCGGCTGCAACATTTGCACTTGACATTGACATGCAACAACAACAACAACAACAATTCCCGCAGCAACGGCAGCATTTGGGCTCAATTTACATTCATTCACAATTACATTGCGTATACGCCAGGCGGTGCACGGCCTGCTGCTCAACAATTTCAATTCATTAGCATTAAAATTGTTTTAGCTACAGCACTCGTTTCCTCTTCCTCTTCCTCTGCCTCTAGGTAATGAGCGCTGCCGTCTGCTCTGCTCCCATCATTGTTGTCCATTGCGGAGCCGTGCTGCCCCGAGGCCTGTTTGGCATTGAAACGCTGGCCCCGCCCTCTGAGGCTCGGCGTGACATCAGCACTCACAATTATGTTAGCTTCCTGCGACACGAGAACGAACCGGAGCCCGAGCTCAAGCCCAAGCCCACACTGTCCGGCTGCTCAAGTGTTTGCCAGGCGACCCTTTCTGCAGTAGACCCACTCAACCACTCACCCACTCGCCTGAAGCGCTTGGCTGCTTTTCACTTTCCTGATGCCATCCTAACGGGTGACTGCCGCATCTTGTTTTGTCAGACCTGGCGTATACTCATTACCTCATTTGTTGCATCTTGTTTGTTGATTATTTTATTTCATTCTATTTGCCATTCGTCGCTTTTCTGTTTGCCTTAGTCGCATCTGCGTTTGCCTTCACAATTAACTCTCGCCTGGCATTTGACACTTTGGGGAAACTCACTTAGGTCGAAAGCTTTGAGATCTTTAAATTTTGCAAACGTTAAATTTGCCAGCTTGCCTTAGTATTTATAAATATTTATTTCCCCTCTGATCAAGCTCTCGATTCAGACTCAAATACTTTGGCAGCAATATGTAAATATGAGATTAGCTGCAGCTGGATTGGTAGAGTTGGTAAAAATATTTTTGAGTGCAGACTGCTTCAATGAATAATAAAAATGAATTAGTTTTTTTTTCTTTCCTTGCTTTTAATGAGCAAACAATATGGCAAATCTAATTAAATATCTCAGATAACTCGCTGTCGATAATAACTGCAACAGCTGCTGTAATATAGCTATCGGAAATAGTACGGATCTTGTTGGGTCAGATTTCCTCAGAACAATTTATTTTGTAATTAATTTTGTAATTTATTTTGTAATTAAAAATAATAATTAAACGATAATACTTAAAAACATATGGCATTTCCCTTTACTATGATACTTTAAAAATATTCTAAACGTTTGTAAGATATTTAACAACTCAAATTTAAAATGAAAAAAAAAAAAAAAATATATATATATATATATATATATATATAAATCAATAATATACACATACATATATGTATTATATTCTAATAAAAAAATGCATGTGAAATGAATTGCTTTGATTCAAAATATAATTTATATATTTATATATTTAAATTATCAAATACTCTAAGAATGTTACTAAAAAAATGTTGACAAATTTTTAAAAATTCAAATTTTTAAATTTTATATTATTTATTAAATTATTATCCTAAATATCTAACCAAAATTAACAAGCATTTTCCATGTGCAAAGCTAATTAATTTTGATTAAAACAAATGCAGATATAAATATTTTTTAGATATAAATATTTGTGAGCTTTCATTTCAGATGAAGATTGCAAATCAAATTTCCCGGAATTTTAGCTGGCGGTTCTGCCTTTATAAGCACTATCACTGGCGTTTCCCCCTTAACGCCACTTCAAAGTCAGCAGCGAAAATTCTTTGGGCATAATCTCACCCTCGGCAAAAGCATTTTCTATAAACCAACGCAGTTTCATTTCATTAGCTGCCGTAAAAGTGTTTTAAATAATAAATGCATATTACATGCTTTTATAATTCCCGCAGCTGAGGGAAAACAAATTTTCAGGAACCCAATTACAAGAAAATATTTTGTAGACAGCCCGCTCTCATTAGAAGCGCTTGGCAAATACTTGTCTACGCCGCCCCCTCATCGCCTGCGGGGGGAAACAAGGCAGCTTATGGCGATTACATTCATTAACTGAATGCCAGACCCATTTCCAATCCCAGACGCGGGGACAGACATCCGCATGGACAGACAGTTGAAAGAGCGCTGAAAAGTCGGTAGTGGAAAAGCTGCAGCGTTTAAAGTGGTTGTCTGGCCAGTGCTGGAGCGGTGGTTGGGTGGCTGGGTGGTTTGTAGTTGGGCGCTGCTGCATTGAAGCTAGCCAAAGTGCTGGCCAAGAATGCGCAACGCGCGCGGCAAAGCTGTTGAAATTTAATCCCTCAAGGGTTGCTCCAACGCGCCGTGGACAATGCACCAGATGGGAGGCAAATGCGATGCGGGGGCGTGGCGTTTCGTGATTTTAGAATATGAAGTAAAAGCTGAAAGCCAGCTGCCAGCTAATGCCCAGCGTCTGTTTTGCATTGATAAGCTGCCGCCCTGCCCCAGCTCCTGCCACAACTCCTGCCTCCCCCCAACGCCAGCACTCGTGCCATCTATTCAAATATTACTGTGCCACTCGCTTTCGCCTCTTCTTCCTGTTGCTCTTTTATGACGCATCATCACACGAGAGGGGAAAAAAATGAGTCGCGTATCAAGTGCGGACCATGGCCACGGCTCAGTGGCTCTTGGCCATGGCTTTTAGCAGGCAGTAAAAATAATATGACATGTTTATGCGCCGCAGACACGACGCCACGCGAAGACAGTCGCAGTTGCCACGCATGCAAATCACTTGGATGATGTATGCAAATAATTAAAGAGCCTCCAGTTCCAAAAGCCCGGTAGGGCCCGACAGGCCCCTCTGCCACATGGGGCAGGCAGCAGGGGCGCACATAAATTATTAAGTTGTTAAACTGCCCAAATAAAAACAACAACAAGAGGAACAATAAACAATTGCCGTCATCTTAATGCGGCTTGAGACATGACACACAAAAGATAATATCATGACACATTTAGTATATGCTCTTGGAGCTCTATTATAAGAAAGTTTGCATCAATAATTTATTTATTTGTCAGGAATTAGAATAAAAAAATTACAACAAATTAACCCTGGCAAGTGGGACCTCGGCTTGATAGGAGTTCTATTATAAATAAGTCAGTGTTGACATTTTATTTATTTATTGATTTAATTAATATAATTAATCTATTTATTTACTTGTGATTAAAATTAGAGATAACATAAAAAATAAATTAATTTTATATTAACAATAATTTATAATAAAAAAAATCAATAACATTTCTCTACAAGTTTTTTATTTATTTATTTTTATTTTTTGTTTAACACCGAACAATATTATTTACATATATACATTTTGAATATAATTTATTTTTAATATTAGATATTTGTTTATTTAATTATTTTATTCTTTTGTTTTATTTTATTTATTTATTATTTTCTTTGATTGGAAGTAAATTATTTTAGTTATTTATTATTTGCATACTAAAAATTAAATGAATTGAACTAATTAAGAATATTAGACACCTTACTAAAATACATTATATAAATTATAAATGAATTCCATTCAAAGCTTTAGCAACATATTCAAATGTAAATGAAATTTAAATGGTTCAAATTGCTGCCAAATAAGATAATTTTCAATGAGGCAGGGCAAAATGGCAAGCAGGACTCGGTCGTTGTGGCAAATGAAATGCAAATGCAGTTGCACATGACAGGGCACAATTTGTAGGCAGCAGCCAGGCCGCAGAGCAACAGCAGCAGCAGCAACAACAACAACGACAACAACAACGTCGACAACGACAACACGGTGGCAACACGCACGATAAGCTGCTTGCCTCACAGATAAAAATCGCAGACTTTGTGTCGTCTGCAACGTCGCTGTTGTCGTGCAGCAGCAACAGCAAATTGCCTGGCGCCAGAGCAACAGTTGCTGCTGCAATTCCAGCTATTGCTGCTGTTCTAGGCAGCGATTATCAACATAATGTGGCCAATAATTTAGCAGCTCCCCAGCGCAGTCTATAAATAAGCCACGCGAAAATGTCGTGCCCAGTGGCCCGAGCTCATTAAGTGCGTTGCTGGGGCCAATAAACGAAACGAGTTAAGAATTCAAATATGCACAAAATTCAAACGAATACAAACATTAACCAGTCAGAGGTCAGATCATGTTGCAAGTTCGTTTCATGATGATGAACAGCCGACGCTGAGCAGACGTGACAACGACTTGAGCGCCTGCCGAACAGGTGGCCAGCTCGCGCTTGAAATACAATGCATTGCGGCCATAAAAGCGCCAGCTGATATATGAGCCGACTTTAAGTAGCTCGCATTTGCGGCCAGTCGTTGGCCATAAAGCGCGCAATCGGAGCCCGCTGGCTGGAGGTGTTGAGGCCTTTGCGCACAACATAAATATTATTAACAACAATTTCGTGCCACATGCAACACGTGGCTGGCAATTGAGCTGTTGTTACTTGCTGTTGCTTGTGGCCAAAGATTTGGCAGGCCAGGCACTTAATGGACTGCAGCTGTACGCATCAGGGTGACTCACTAAATGAATCGCATTTAAATCTATGCACATATATGGCCCAGACAGCTGTTGGCCATTAACAAAGCTCATTCAGCTGGTCAACAACTTGAGGGAAGTGAAATTAATTGAAGCATGAGCTGCATTGCGTGGGAGTAATGAAAAAACTAGATGGGAAATACGATAAGCACTTTGTGTACGAGCAGGGAATTATGAGTAGAGTAGAGATTATTATTATTATGCACTCAGCGAGTCTGTGAAACAGATGAAAGTATAGAAGTTGAAAAAAAATATATATAAGTATAATTGATAAAGATATAAAAAATTTATTAAGTATTATTATTAGATTAGAAAAAAAAAACATATGTATATATATTATATTATAATATATTATAAATTATATTATTTTATGTATTTTTATTATTTTTATTATATTAACATAATAATATAATAAATTAAAATAAGTGAATATATAAAATATATTAAAATATATATAGGAGCAGTTACTAGCTTGAGTTTTTTTTCTCTGAGCTCACCAATGAATTTAGCTCTGATTGCACTTGGATTAGATTACGAATTTTTATTTTCATGCTATTTACTTATATTACATATACATAGAATAGGAACACTGAAATTTAAAGCAGAGATCGATGGCATTTCACTTTACCCATAGAGAAGCAGCCAATGAGAATTTAACTAAGGGCAATAGTTATGCCTATATAATCTGTTTATATTCCAACTAAATTCAAATTTAATAAACACAATATCAATTCTAACCCTTTCCTTATTTCTTCAACTTAAAGCCATGAGCCACCCTAATGCGTATTCACACAGCTCGCACTTCAATCAAATGGAAGCAATAGAAGCGCCATGTTTCCCCTTTGCCCCCTCAGCCGGTCCTGCTACCCCTCAGTTGTCAGGTAGTTCCAAGTCTGGCTTCATTCACAGCCCTGCTTCTTCTTTATTTTCTTTTTTCTTTCTTTTTCTTTTTGGGCTCACGCGCCTGTCGACCAACTGCAGACGATAAAAAGCTTAAAATATAACTTACATTCTGACAAGATATGAATTTTAAATGAATTTCGCAGCGAGCGTTGATTTATGCCATGGATGGAAGCGACGTCGATGGTTTTTTAAATTGGATTATGCCAGAACGAGGGTCTGTCGATCTCTTGGGTATGATTTGCATGCCAAGTGTCATTGTAGTTGTTGTAGCTGCAGCTGATGTTGCGATTATAAATAAGCCGAATGCAACTTTGGACAGTTCGATGTCTAATTAATTAACAACTTCACTAAGGCAGAGTCTTACTGCAGTTGCTGTCAGGGCTCGGGGTTGCTCAACCGCAGACGAACAGGCAAACAAGACCCGATTCGATTGGGGTACAGTGAATGCCCTTTCTAGCTGCTCAGACATTACTTTGTCACAGACACATCAGAGACTGAGGAAAACCGCAGAATCTAATTTAGAAAACGCATATGGGGCATGTGGCAACAGTGATGTCATAGCCAAACGGAACGAATGTTATAAAATAACAATAATAATAGGAATAATAATAACAACAGCAGAGCACGAAGCAGTGGCAGAAGCTCAAGTGGAAGCAATCCAAATATTTTCATGACAAATTTAAAATAACAGAGCCATGAAGTGGAACACGTTGCAGTCGTGTCCAACAAATGGTCAAAAAGAACGGTACATGTACATATATACATATATGGGGGAGTGGAAAGGAAGTGAAAACAAAAACAAGAACTGAGAAGTAAGAGGAGCACTGAGCACCGAAGATGTTATGCTCTTACATAAAACATAAATTATAGAAATATAAAATAAAATAATAAGATAAAAATAATATTCATGCAGATTATAATCAAACTTAACCTTGGTATAATACAACACATATTATTACTATATATTATATTGCATATCATTGCATATATATTCACTCAGTATTCTACCCCTTAGTAAGGGCATATCAAGTAAAAGAACAGTTGTAAGAAATTGTGTAGGGGCGAGGGGAAACCTTGTAACAAGTTTGCAGCGTGCAATGAAGCGCAATGAGCTAACGCACCGAATGTGGGGAAACTCAAGTTGGGGGGAAGGCACACACACATATACACACACGTACATACGTACATTGATGTGAATCGAATAGTGTGAAGAGTTGTGCACGAGTTAGTGGCAGACGCATCAGTTGGGGCATCAAAGTCAAGTGCTGGAGCAAATCTACTTAGTCGACTGCGTGACTCATTCAGCGATACTCGTGCGCAGACACGTGGCTGCGTTTACAATTCATTATGGATGCTCGAGACGGCAATATCAATGGATCAAAATGATTGTGTAAAACCCTTTTTGCGAGGCGACTTTCGCTGACCAAAGCCAATTTGAGTTGAGTTCGGTTGCACGTTGTCAACCCCAAACGTTGCCTGCCATTGTCTGCCACGTTCAGCAGGCATAACGGCAACTGGGCAACTGGGCGACTTGGTTTGGTGGCTCGCAACACGCTTCGGCAAATGTAAGCCACTTAATCTTAGCGTCGAGCCCGCAAGAAAGGCCAAAGGCAACAACTGAGAGACAGAAATGCATTAAGCCACGAGCAGCAGTCTGCAGTCCCGAGCGACGGGCGTCTGCATCATGCGGCTGCTTCATCATTATTTGCGCATAAATTAGGATTAAGGCAGCAGAGCGCTGGGCGGGAGGGCAGACACTTCCCAGGAAATCATAACCAAACTGTGCCGTGTTGCTTTCATTTGTGTTTGCCTCTCTTTTTGCCGTCTCGCAATTTTGACCTTATTTGGCCGATCGAATGGAATGTGCTGGCCATATAAGGAGGCGCTGCAATTGCTGAGAAATTGGCATCTCTGCAACTTGCCAACTAAAGAGCACATTATGCTTAGGGCCGACTCTTTGCAAATGTTCACAATGACAGCAGTTAAAAATTGGATTCATCTTACAAATCATCAAAACAAGTAATAATAAAATAAATAATAATTATTTTGATAGTTAAGAAATTGCAAGAAATAAATATTTATAACATTTCTAATCAAGCTTATGAACTTATTTTGATAATGCAAAGTATTGCATAAACTAAGTAGAAAAATAAATTTTAATGGGAAATAAAGTAGATTTATATACAACTTCTCGAGCTTCTAAGTTCTAATTCAATTTAATTTAAAGTTGGCTTAATTTTGCATAAGCATTCGCATTTTATTTAAACATATTTATTTATACATACACAAAAAAATATTCTAACGTCTTCAATTATAATAATGTACTCAACTCTGAATTTGCAACCCTCATGATACTTTTCATAGTCTAAGTAGCATTTCTGTCACATTTCTGACAAATAATGCGACAAATTGATGTTAAAACTCCGAAAAAAAAATACAGAAATGATAAAGACATAAAGTTATGCATTTGGCGAGATACAGAGCAACAAATTCGCATTTGTCTGGCAGACATTTCCTGTCAAATTAATGACATTTAGTTGTCGAAAAAGTGCGCAAATTGTTGGACAGATGTGAAGCAGCAAATTGCTAAGCTAGGGGACACAGCGCTCACAATATTTCTTTTAGGGTATCGCAACAAATGACAGCTGCTTAAAAGCAAACAAGATCGACAGGGCAATCAAACATAAACAACTTTATGTGGGAGCTAGCGTGAGTGAGCATTGCAATATTTAATAATATTAATGGCACAAAGCGAGAAGTGTGACAAGACTGAATACTAAACATATTAAATGTAAAAATAATAATTGTTTATGTAAAAAAAATGCATAAATAATATTTAATAAAATATATATACAAAAAATATACTATATATTAAAAATATATAATATATAAAAAGAAAAATATATTTACTTAAAATAATGTCTATACATTTAAAAAGCTTCACAAAAATAAATTCACCTTACAGTAAAAATATTTTTCATACTAAATATATTATCTGCAGCACCATAAATCTCTGAGCTAAACTCTATTGTGTGTGTTTTAAAATTCAGATTGACTAAATGGCCATGACAACTCTCGATCCGACTCAATCTCTTTGTGGCATGTTTCTGGCTGACTTCAATATGTGCCAGCATTTCGCAGCATGAATTTTTCTAATCTTTAAAATATGCGAAAACAAATGCTGAAAAACAAATTTGTTGCTTGTTTTTATTTTTGCGTTATCAAAGGCAAAAATAAATTTAAAAAAAGAAATGTTTTAAAAACTTTTTTGCTGTCACTCTCGCTCTCTCTCTTTCTCTTTCGCACTCTATCTGAATGACAGTTGCAAACATTTGGATATTTGTTTCCTTTACGGTTTTTTGGGTTATTTGAATTATTTTTATTTTGATTGTCACAGCAGCAGCAGCAGCAGCAGCAACAACAATAGAAGCCGCTGCATTGCCGCTGCCCAACCAGTTTTCATTCTGTTTGTTATTGTTGCCGTTGCTGTTGTTGTCATGCGCATTGTTGTTGCGGTAGTCCTTCTGTTAAACATGTTTGACACGGACTCTCATGGGGTTCCCCCAGGCTTAGGCCCTGGCCCAACTCCAACTCCAACGCCAAACCCAACCGCATATCCCTCTCTGCAGTCGCATGTTTATAAATAAGCTTGACTCGACGCGACCCGCAGTTTGCCCATCCATCTCGACAAGCTGCCACCAGCAACAACAACAACAACAACAACAACAACATCGGGTCTCTGCATACTTCCCTCTGCTCTGCAGTGTTTACGAATTGGTTGCTTGACGAGACGAGCCACTGGGCTGGCACTGACAAGCCGCATACCAAAAACACATACAGCTCCCTGGCTCAGCACACAGCCGAAAGCAAACAAACAAACGTTGACAGGCCTGACATAGCACCGCTCTGGCAAGGGCTGTGCGGGGCCATATCTGAGGCGAGGTGGGAATCTGCTGCCAGCCTCAGTCTGCACTGCACAGCCTGACTCGTTTTAATAATTTAATTTGTATAAATTTACCAAATATGTCAACGCCTCAATCAATTTTAGGCCAATTTGGCATTTGGTTCAATGCTAATTAGCCAACGTTTCGCCATTCCACGCACTTTCGTGCCGTCAGCGTTGCCACCCAGTTGCACTCGCATTCCAGTTCCACTCTCTGCCTTAAAAATTAATATTTATTTCGATGGCTGTGCTCGCTTTTATGGCTCCATAATTTGCCTGCTCGCATTTAATGCTAAATGCTTTACAAAGTGGCTGCCGGACAAGTCTAAATGGGGCTTTAAGTGTTATGGCTTCGGGTCGTCGCCCATTTCCAGTCGACGGTCTAAGTGCTCCTCCCCACACATGCCCTCCCCCACTGGAGTCTGACTAACTGCATCACTCAGAGCTGGGATCGGAATTGCTTGCTTTACATTTGGCCACATGCTCATAAACTGACTGAACATGTTAATTGAACTTTGATTTTATGGGGCGTGGCCAGCAGAGCAGGTGGCGAGAGGCTGTGCAGCAGCCTGTTGTAAAGTAAGGAAGAAAACATGTCAACAACATGAATTATACTAAGGCAATACGAGGCGAGAGCAGGAAATGGATTTGCTATGACTTGAGCTGAGTTTCAACAGAGTTTCCCTCTGATGTGTGTGATGATGTATCATAATTTAGATAATTTGCTAAAGGAGCTTTGTAAAGCTGGACTGAAATTGACAGCTGTATATGGTTTCATGTGGATTGTATTAATAATATGAATACTTCAATGACTATTATTTAAAATGACATTTAATTAATGATTGCCCTATATATAACTTGAAAGTTTTAAACCCAAGAAAAATAAGAAAAATTATTACTAAACCTTGTCGCCTGTTAATTTAATCAGAAAATAATTATTAATCATTAACTATGAGTAATTATAATATAATACCTTCTTTCACTTAATTTTTGTTTTTAAATATTTTTTGTTGTATTATTTTATATCTTTAACTTTGAATGATAAAGACAAAAGCCATTTTATGTTTCTTACATTTTTTTTTTTTTTTTTAGTTTTTATTTTATTTATTTATTTATTTAATTGTTTGTTACTTTTTCTGTTCATTTTCTTTTTTTTTATTTATTTTTATTATTGGTTTTTTCTTTTCTTCTTTTAATCATTGGGTTTGAAAATTTATACTTTTTGTTATTTTTTTATACACCTCTTTTTTTTAATGTATTATGTTCTGTTATATATTAATAATGAATCTTTTTTTTATATTTTTCATAAATTTAAACAGTTATGTGCTTATCTTGTAGCTGTGTTTATAAATTTTAAGATAGTTAATTTACAAATAAATTAGATAATTCGAAAAATGTTCAACTTTTATAAACATAAGTTGTCAATATTTGTTAAGTTTATTTATTTATTTTTTCCTGTTTCTGTTTCTCAAGTCAACTTCATTTCAAGTTTGCGCTCAACTTTCCCCATGACTCACTGCATTAAGTTCTGATGCTTTCCCTGCTCTCTTTCCGCCTCCTCTACACTCTGCCCCCACTGCCACTCACACCTGATTGCCTGTGATTCAGCCATAGAGCTTCCGCTCAGAATCGAAATCATCTGAGAAGCAACAGCAGCAGCAGCAGCAGCAGCAGCAGCAGCAGTTGTTCATGTTGATGACAAACTCTCAACTTTGGTGGCAATTCCAGTGAAATCGAAGCAACAAAATATTTGCGTAGCAAATTATATTACAGCTCTCGCAGTGGCAGAGTCACACAGCCGTATTAGTGCCTGAAAAGGATTTGTGTTGTTGCAACAACAACAACAACAACAACTTGTTGCCTGCTTCTTTGTTATCTCGTTGTTGTTGGCACTCGAACAATTTCGTTGTCGTTGGCACGAAATACGTGAAATTTTTCACTGCCACTTGAAAATGTTGTTGTTGTTGCTGTTGCTGTTGCTGTTGTTGTTGCTGGTATTCTGTTGTCAAGTGTACACTAAGCTGCAAACTTGCTGCTGCTGGTGGCAACACCAACGCTAACGCCAACACGCGCACCAACAGCGGCAGCTCTTTGCAATCGGAGCCAACCTAAACGGCCACTTGACATTTTGCCAAATTAGTTGCGCCTCGATTTTCAATGTTTGCCAAGTGTCTGCTGAGTGAGTGAGTGAGTGTGTGTGTGTGTGCGTGTGTGTGGCTGTCATGGACTCAATTGTGCTGCGGCGTGGGTAGCACAGTGTAGAGTGCAGCTAGTGTGGGTGATGTATCAATTTTCCCAGTTTCACAGGGACAATGTCAAGGACGGGGATTAAGGTGAAGTGTAACAGATATACAAATTATAGCCGAGTGAAGTGTCACAGATACTGAGTGGTTAAAAGCAGCAGAGTGTTGGCAAATATACATGTGTGTATATGTATTAATGTATATTCAGTTAAAAGTAAGATAAATCCATTAAATGTATTTATATTGAATAAATTGGAGGTACTCTTCATGTATATGTAATTAAATTCGTTTGTACTGATGGCAATTAGAATAAGATTATCTTAAGAGCGAGATATAGAAGAATAAGGAATGCTAAATAGGAATGTGGGACGGAGCTACAGTCACTGCAGTGCATATAAAGAGATAGAATGAGAGAAACAGACAATGATCACGATCTCTGAGCCTAAGGAAAGCAGAGACAGAGACAGGGAGACAGAGAGAAACACTAAGAAACACAAGGAGACACAGAGCGAGCGTTATAGTGAGAAATAGTGAAAGAGAATGAGAAATGGATAAAGAGAGAGAGATAAACACAAAGATTGAAGTCTAAAGTAAAACATGCATAAATAGTTCTATTTTCCTAAATTGGAAAGCTTTACTAGCTCATCTTATATTGGCAGGAGTCATAATAATAAACTATTCATGAGAATCGAGGAGAAGGGTGCGCATTTTAATTTGCATCACATTCCCGTACGAACTAACATACAACTTTATGCGAAGGACAACTCCAGAGACGCAGGAAACTAATTAGTATCACGACAATTCATATATGTATACACAAAGTTCCGACAATGCCTTAAAGTCGCATCTGAACTGAAAAGAATTGCATATGGTTTGTGCGATTCTCGTGATATGCGTGGCACATGCAGAAGACATATGTGAAACTAGTTTACATAACTACTTAGCGCTCAGGAAATCACAAAGGAAGAACGGGAGTAATGCAAAGGTAAGTAGCTATACAAAAGGTCTTTGACTCCATAGAAGGACTGACTTGAGCCTTGAGCTGAATGCAAATGCAAGAAATGCAGCTGCTGCCACAATAAGCAAACATCTTCAAGTCGCTGCTCCGAGCATCTGACAAAAGATAATGATGGGTTCTTGGCTGAAGACGTGTCGACGCATCGCCATGCCAGCCAGGCCGTGCATTTGCCACGGCTGATTTCCCTCTTGTGCCACATCATAAATTAAAAAGTAGCGCAAATTAAAAGTAACTTTAGCCACGCCCCCTCCCTCTCTCGCACACACAGACACAGGAGTGTAGACAAGGCTTCGTCTGCGGCTCGTTGAACTTGCACACGTGCTGGTTCCGCTGGGGCTGGACGGAGCTGGAAGGTGTGGGGTGGGTTGGCACCTATGGCCACCTATGGGAATCCATGTGAAGGCATGCCAAAGTCAAGCAACGAATTTTCGGTCGATGCTGGGGCGCTGCAATGCAGCCAAGTAAACATTTTTAATTGCATTTAAATACGACATTTATTTGCATGTAAAATTAACGCGCATGCAAATTACTTTGTGCCGACGCGGCGGCAGCAGTCAGCAGGCAGCATAAATATTGCCAGCAGAGCAGTGGGAGAGGGTAACGAGCAGAGTTGAGCAGAGTTGAGGCAGCACAGACAGACAGACCAGCTGCGGCTCCTCTTCCTGCTGTTGCTGTTGCTGCGACTGCTGCTGCTCCTACTTCTCCGCCTCCTGCTGCTACTGCTGCTGCTGCTGTTGCTCCTCCGCCTCCTGCTGCTGCTGCTGTTGCGGCTACACTATGAGCTGAGGGACTCCGCTGTGCCAACGATTTAATGTTTTCATTGCGGTTGCGTGGGCAATGTCATTTGGGCTAGGGAAGTGTATAAACTAAAAGATACTCTGTTATAACAAATGTCAGTGTGAGAAAGTTGTAGCCTGGAGCTTCTACTCTCTGGGAGCACGAGTAAAATCGATAAATCGACTCTGATTTCAATTCAAAATTATTCTTAGTTAGTTAATTTATGGCATAAATGGCGAGCACAATGCGAGTGGGGAGCGTGCCAATATACCCGCTCTAACGAATACATAATTCACTTAAATTCAAATGCTATTCTTATTGATCTTTTTGATAATACACTCAAATGCCTTGGCCGATCTTATATGTATATTTTTTCGCTATTTTTGGCATTATTTCTGATTATTTTTTTATTTTTCATATCTTACTCTATAACCTTATTATATATAATTATAATATATCTTATAATATATGATATATATTCATATTTATTTCTGCATTTATTCTGTGTATATATCATAAATTTGTATTGTTCCCAGCAATTTTTATATTAATATAAAACTTAATTAAACGACCTCAAAAAATATCAAAATTTACATTCAACAAACATTCTCTGCTTCTAGCACACCCCATAGCCAGCCAATCTTTTCTCAGGGTATCTACAAAATTTTGTGCGGTTTTTGGTTTGCTGTTTTCGGCGCCCGCAGGAATTGTGGGCAGCTTTGTTGTGTTCTCCACTTTTGATTTTCTATTTTGCCTCACTTTGTGTCACATGCAATATATATACAGACATATCTTCAAGATTTCTGATTTCGTGACATTGAATTCGTTTTGGCTGGCAGCGTGGGAAAGTTGAGTTAGCTAATTGAGCAACGTCTTAGCCAAGCTGGAGCTGAGCCGCTGGCTAAGCGGGTTAAAAGTGTTAGATGACAAATGTGCGCGATGCTCGAGTCCATGGCAACAAGGCCGCTGGGCTGATGGCTCTCGGTTTGTCTGAGCTGAGTGAATGTCGAGCAAATGCAATTTAATAGCCATAAATTGGCAGCCAAGCGTTGAAATAAAGACATGAAACGCACGTTTCTAGTGCACAGAAGTGGGCCAAGTATTCGGGCCATATTACGTGTCAGAGTGTGAGTGGCGTGCGTGTGTGTGTATGTAATTAATTGAAATTTGCAATGTGTCAAAATAGCATCCGACTGTTGCCTGGCAATTATATAATAATTATTACTTGATCTGACAATGACTGACAGCTGTCTGACAGCAGCGGCTGAGGCAGCGGCAGAGGCAAAAGCTTGCTTGCAACCAAATGTTGCACTCGCTCATTATTGTGTGGCAGTGTGCTGCGGCTGCTGCTGCTGCTGTTGGATTTTAATTAAAACTTTTGCACGCATCGTCAGACAGCAACAAGAATCAGCTGTCAAACAGAAAACCAACAAGAAATTTGGCTCAAAACCAGGAAACAAGCAGCTGATGAAACTGTCAAGAAACTGTTTATGGCCCACTGCGCGATCCCCCTATAAATGGCATTTGAGCCCTCGACCGAAAATGTTTATGTTTATCTTGGCGCCTACAGCTCACATTTGTGTGTGTGCATGTGTGTTGGCTGGCCTGTCGCAATTTTCCATGGCTCACTGTAGCTGCACCCGCTGTGAAAAAGGTGAGGACGTGACCCGCTCGAACCTTATTTGGCTGCTGAGGGCGCGTGTTGCAGTCAATGGCCAGATTTATGGCCAGCTATTTCTGCGAATGTCTGCGAACGAGCTCGTGTCGCTCTGCGATGCGGGGCAGATGCAGCCGCTACTAAAGGAAGGTTATATAAGCCGGGACTTAAACAAGTCACTTGAGCTTTCAATGGGCCTAAGCAGGAATTAC
>NW_022045890.1:767490-785236 GCF_001654015.2 Drosophila navojoa
CCCACAATAGGTAAAATCGAATTTATGGACTGCGATTATTTAGGCAAAGTGTTGCATTGAGCTGGCCATGGGGCATGGAGACTTGAAGTAACAAGAGCCCAGCTCTGGCAGCTTTGTCTGCTGTTAGGTGTGTCCAGCTCTTCAGTAGCGTCAGCTGCAGACTGTGTGGCTGCCACTTAGGAGACGCACGCATGACTGGCAAGTTGGCACGCTCTGGGGCTGCAGAGGCTGCAACAGCCGATCGATGGCACCCACACCCAAGTACAAAGTGTTGCAGGCTATTGTGTCGATACTCTTGTCGGGAAATGTCATTAAAATTGCTCTTCATAAATCACTGGAAAGTCGAAAAGAAACATGTTACACAGCAAAGAGGCAAACCCAGAGGCAGCAGCAGCAGCAACAGCAGCAGCAGCCTCCAAGCCTTCCTCTATAGCCTCATTTTATGGTCCATGAACTATGACGCTGCCAACGTTACAACAGAAACTATAACAGCATCCAAGTCAGGGCCAACAAATGCGTCGTCTGCGTTTGCATTCAGCAACCCATCGACTATGAGGTTTTTGTAGTCAACTTCATCCTCTCCGCTCCCCTCCCCTTCTAAATCACAAACTGCTCCACAGCTTTGCTGAAGTGTAGTTTGATTGGAATCTGAACACACTGAGTGCATTATGATTTCTGAACCGTCTGCAGATTATGTGCACAGACAAAGTGGAGTGAATGGAGCTGAGACAAGCCCGAACTCCGCTCTGTTGGAGCTCTGAGCAGAGTCTGCACCTAATGTGCCAACAACAAAAGATATTGAAAATGTTTCGAGCAATTAAATGAGTCAAGAGGCAATTAAATCCAGCTCGCAGTTAACGTGTGAATATTACAATAACGACAGCCACTGTGGTTAGCTTAATCAAGGAAGGGCAATCTTCGACATTTTAGCAGAGCAAATTTTACTTCAACTTTAATTAAATTTATTGATAATTAGAGGACTGATATGAAAAGCGTGTGCTAGCTATATATTAGAGCTGTTAATAAAAGTTGGGCTAATATATTAACTAAATATGATTATTATACTTCGAATTAAAATTCAGGATATTTTCTTCCCATACTCTGAGAGCTGTATAATAAATTTTTAAATTTATGTGAGAAGCCTGCAGAAGAAACTAGCTAATAATTAACATAATAATGATAATAATTTCAAAAGTTTTGAGCCTGTTTCATTTATAATAATTAATAAAATAAATAATCATTCTACATGTCATCTTTAATTTATTTTTTTTCCAATTAAATGCAATTAATATCTTATACAAATATATTCATTCCATTTAACTTAGCAAAATGTTTAATTTAAGCAACTTCTCTTCGCATGCAAGCATAAGTTTAATACGTTAGCTGAAAGTTAAATAGGCGCCATAAAAGTTGTTTAAGCACACGTATTCCAGCTGGCAGACTCAAATAAAAGCCAAAAAATAGTTTAACCAAGTTTTTGGATGTGCACGTTTCGTTGGAGCTCATCAAAAATGCATCAGTCGAAGCACATTGGCAACACCTTTCTCACATGTGCTACACACATACATATACATACATACATACATATATGTATATATTTCCTTTACTGCCCTGCACTTGCAGCCGAAAGTGTTGGAATAAATGCGAGCAGCTAGCACGAAATTAAATTCAAATGAGGAAAATGCTAGAAAAATACGGTGTGTAACTCACATGAAAGGAAAGTTGGAACGGATGTTTAGAATAGCAGGCGAAATGCCGGGAGAAACTGCATCAATGTGTGCTTTAAGCGAATTAGCGTGCCAAAAACTAAAGAAAGGAAAAGAAAAGAGCAAAAACAAATCGAAGAATCGAACAACAACAAATAGTGTAGGGACATCTCACATGCGACGAGCTGGCTTCGATTTGGCCAAATGGCATGTGTGCAAATTGTCTAATGGGCCAGCCACGGTTCGATCCCCCTCCCGCCCCTCGCGCCATGTTATTCATGAAGTGCAAATTGGCTAAAACGTAAGCAAAGAAAATGTTGTTGCAAAGAAAATTGCCACGAGTCGACACGAATCGAAGATTTGTGTGGCAACGTCTGCTACAGATACTAGAGATACACATACATACATACATGTTGTATTGAGAGGTGCTTGGTGTGAAACATGCGGAAATAACACGAGTTTAAGTGAATTTAGTGAAAGAACACATCAGCAACAAATCAAGAGAGAGAGAAAGATCCAAGAAATGAGAACAAAAATAAAACAACTCGGGAAATTTGTCTCGGGCGGGACCTTCACTTATGTAGTTTGGGGTTAATGTTTGCACATCGATGTTGGTGTTTGTTCTTGTTGTTGTTGTTGCTAGTTGCTCTAGCTGTCTCCCCCTCTCTCTCTCTCTCTCAGTCTGTCTCTGCGGATGGCTTACATGTGGCAGGAAATGGCGAATATAAATCGTCGCGAACACAGCGACGCCAGCTGCGACCATAAACTCTTTGACATTGGACACATTGAGAGGGGAGAGGGGGCGGTTTCAGTTTTTCACACTGAACTTTATCATTGAATGCTGAAAAGCTTAGCTCTTGACAAATTGTCCAGCTGCTGGCAGACAGCGACATGGAAATCATCCAATTTGAGATTATGATGAGCAATTAGCAAAGATTTGCATTGAACGAATTCAATTTGAATAAGACTAATTGACAGAAGCTAAAAAGAATAAAATTTGATTTTATAGCGGACTAACATGAATATAGAAAGCTAATATAAACAAATATACTAGTTATATATTTAAACATTTATTTTAAAAGAGACGATTCATCAAGTAAGAAAGTTTCATAACTTATAAAGCTTATAAAATATTATTCATCAAGTTACATTAACTCTTAATTTAAGTAAATAATTTAAAAAAATAATATTTAAATTAAGTATGAAAATGTATACGAAATATTCTTAAACTGCAGGCTTATAAAATAAATTTGAAGAATATGTCAATAGGAATTTTATAAAATATAATACACTAAATCTCAGCAATAGCTCTCTCTCTCTCTCTCTCTCTCTCTCTCTCTTTCTCTCTTTCTCTCTCTCTCTCCCTCTCTCCCTCTCTATCTCTCGATTGTCGAATATTTTTCCAAATTTCAAGCCGCTTTAATACACTCGTGTTCTTTCTGCAGCTCAATACCAAGAGCTTGTTCATTTGCAGCATGCTGCATGCAACGGCATGAATGCTGCTGCACTTGAGCCGCGACTTCATTAAGTGCTCGGCAATGCGTCTGGTCAAAAGCATTGCGATTAAAATGCAATTGGGCAACAGACGATGCACAGCTGCCCCGAAATATGCGGCCAGTAATGCAGTTCGGTTGCTGCCCAGCAATGCAAACAGCAAGAGAATGCCACATGCAACAGCAACAACAGCAGAGGGCAGCAGGAGGCAGCAGACAGAGAGAATCGGCACAAACGTTGGCAATCATCAACCGCCTTTGGGGGTCGAAATGAGCTCAATGGATGAGCAAGTGAGCAGCAGCCATCTATCTATCTATTCTGTGAGCATTCCCTTCATCTGCTGCTGTATTTGAATTCATTTGTGTAATAAACGCATAATTATGCAGAATAATTGCATTAGCAAGTATGCTGCAGCAGCAGCTCGAAGGACCTAGCCCCATAATTATGTACATAATTTTCGATAATAGCTGCTGCAAATAACAGAGAGCATAAACTAATGCAAGCATGGAAGGGAAATGTGAAATCTTTGCCTTGAGCTCAATTGATTAGAGGCGTCAGGCTAACTAATGAATGAGCCATATCAAATGCTGGCTAACGCACATATTTGGCCAACAGACGCCCGACTATGGGAATCTGCAGTTGTTTGCCAGCACGTATCGGGCTCAGCTGCTGCTGCATTCGCAGGATAAGTGAACAACATTAAATAAACAAACAGACAACAACAACAGTTGCAGCAGCAGCAGCAGCAACACTCACATGAGCAACAATAGTAACAAGAGCAACAGCAAAAGCAACAACAACAATAACGGCTACAGTACTGATGCATTGCGCAGAAATCAACACAGTACAAATGTATAAAGAATTCAGAAAAAATATATATACATACATATATAAAATACACAAATCAGAGCTGCTAAAAGCTTAAATACTCTACTGTCTTTTATACTAATGGTAATAGTTGGACTTCATTCTGATTTATTTTTGTTTTTACTTTAAGTCATAAACAAATAGATATTTAATAATAGAGAACTGTACCCAAAGACCTCAGCATATATCTTATATATATATATATATATATATTTATTTATATATTTGATATGAATATTAAGAAAACCGCTTCAGACCCTACCACGTAAACAGCTAAGATTGCTGACAAATAAAACTCCATAATAGCAATACTCTCTGCAGTTAGAGTATATAGAAGAAAGGGAATCAAAGGCAAAGTGAAATGCTGTATCGTTCGTTTTTCTTGTGTGGATTGTTTGTTATTTGGTTTTTGTGTGTTTCGCTCGCTTTCTCTCTCTCTCTTTCACTCTCTCTGACTGTGTGCTATTGTGTTTGCCGTGCTGTGCCTGAAGTCTGATGCATTTGATAAGCGGCACGTACCGCACGCCAAAAAGTATGCTACACAATTGCTCGTTCGCCTGGCTAAGCCAAGCGGAGGCGAGCTGTTCTCGCAAACGATTCCGACGACTACTTTATTATCTTATATGTAGTAAATGCATGAGAGTTAAACCTAAGCATGGTATATAATGCATTTGTTTGCCACTTACACACACACACACACACACACACAGACTCGTGCTCGCAGTCAGCAGCAGAAACAAAATGGCGGCCGGTACATACCTGCAATGGCAAAGCGAGAAAAATGTTGAAACATTAGTATAGAAATCCTTTTGCTGTTGGCCAGCAATTGCATTAGAATTTAAGATAAGTTTGGGTCTGGGCAAACGCCGTTGCTCGTAGCTGAGCATTTGTATTGTGTTTCCATTTTGAGTTGCTGTGCATGGGCCCCAAAACTTGTTTACCAAAAACTTTATTACAACTTGGCAAACAGTCGTCGCCTTTGTAGTTGCCGACCAGCTCGATGCAAGAGAGTGAGAGAGGGAGAGAGAGAGAGAGAGGAAACTCTGTTTGCCATATTCGGTTACAATCAGTTGTACTGTTTATTGCCAGGTGTAGCACTACTCTAGTACTATCTGCCTCCAGTTGCTCGCACACATGTTACAATGCGCATTGTACATGGCATTGTGCAACTGGCAACATGGCAAAGGCAAGTGTAGACTTTGTTGTTTCGATCAAAATACATCTCAAAGTAAGTGCGATTGATAGAGCAGAGCCCCAACTGCATGTTGTTTGACTAGAAGTTATACTAAGTAGTTGCGAAATGATTGCAGCAGCAAACTTTTAACGAGAGCAATCCACTAGAAGACCAGAATATTGCTGGAGATTGAATCTAGATAGCTAATAACAAGCAAGTGTCATGTGACTACATAGTACTAAGGCGTATTAGCGTATGTAATCTAAATTGAATTTACTCAAACTGAAGCCAGTCAGCAAAGCTATTCAAATGTAGATATAATGGAATTGTATTAAATAACTTAATAAATCAATAAATATGTAGGAAGCTCCATTAAAGAAATTAATATAAATAAATATTAATTTTAAGGTAAAAGAAAATTTTATAGCTTCCGTAAACGAATGCTTGGTCCTTAAAATCACCAAACAAAGGTAAAAGCATTAAAAAAAAAAATATTTAAAAATTGGCCAAAGTAAACTTTTTATTAGTTTTGTGTTCTCCAATAAAACTTGATTATGCCATAAAAACTTTTAAATAAAAATCTTATGAAGAAATGTCATAAATGCTATAAATCGAAAACTTAAATTAATTAAGTTTTAGCAAGCAACAGGAACCATAAAAATATTTAAATAAAAATCACAAGCGAATTTCATTAATATGTCTTTTAAAAAAATTATTCTTTAATTTCTTTAAGTGCCCTTCGAAATTTTTAAATAAAAATCTTTCAATTGTCATAAATTCAGCAAAGTTATGGTATTTTTTTACGCTTGGTCACTTATCCTTACTCTCGATAATTTTAAGCCTTATATTACATTTACCAACATATTTTTTTTACAATCTTTAAGCTGTGCATCCGCTTTGTCGAGTCATTATCTAACCCGAAAAATTGCTGAGCCATAAAAAATCAATAGATCGAAAATGTCAAAAGTGATTTCCGGCTACCGGTTGTCGAAGCGATTCATTCCAGTCGAGCGTAAAATAATTTCGAAAAATATTTACACACTTCGTGACGAAAGAAGGAAAAAAAAATATGAAGAAAGAAGAAAAAAAGAGCTAATGGGCTAGCCATGTTTTTAGGTATGGTTCAATGAGAAATATATATATATACGTACACATATGTATATGGGAGACACAGAAAATGGCGTACATCAGTGTCAGCTTAGGGTCTCGCCAAGGCATTTGCTGGCCTGGCCAAATCACACAGATCACACACACACATATATACACATATGTATATGTAGCTGCTAAGAGGTAGCATAAATTCCAGACGTCGTCGACGCCCGGGTGATTTGTGTGTTGCATACTCGTAGACCACATCAAGGCTGATGCGAGGTGTGAGCATAAGGAGCCCAAAGGAACCCAAAGGAAGGACTCAGACCCAGGGAGGGCCGGGGTAAGTGTGGGCGGCTCAAGCACACTTGAAGTATGCCCACGCTTGGCAAAAGGTTAAGAAAAAGGATTTGCTCTGGGCCCACTGTCAGCGACAGGGATCACGCTTCACGCCTGCAAAAGACGAGAGGCGAGAGACAAGAGATGTGCGAAGCTACTCCAGCGGCTGAGCAAAACTCGTGGCAAATATGAAAAGTCGCCTGCCAAGTCATTTTCACATTTGAGTCAGGTTAGCCGAGAGAGAGAGAGAGAGAGGGAGAGAGCTCAGCTTGTGGTTTACAGCGCGGTTGCTAGGTGCTTGGGTGGTTGGGTGGACGCGTGTGTGTGGTGGTTGTGGTAGCTGAGTATTCGTCGCATTAGACAGCTGCTGCTGCTGCTGCTGCTGCCGCTGTTGCTGTTGCTACTGCCGCCTCCTGCTTATTTTTTCTTGTTCTTTACTCATATTTTGTTCTGCGTGCGGTTTTTCACTTGTGACAGCCACGTGTAATGCAATTATATTGAGGCAGGTTTTATGTGGCAACTTTTTCACTTTCCTTCCCCAACCACACACGTTTTGCACTCTATGAAATTGATGGCGGATGTGACTCGATCTGATGGCCATGTGCTGTCTTTACCGTTAGTCGTAGACAGCTTCTCAGCTCGACTATTGATGACCCAAAAAGTTGGCAAAGCGACAATCAGCAGATGAAATATTTCTACCTTAAGCTGTAAACTTTTGGAATTTGGGGCTACTGTAGTTGTGTGGGTAATGTGGGCAGCCTTTGTTGATATGAATTTACATGGCAAATGAATTTATATGGCAACAGAAGCAACAAATCTAATTTAAAACTTAAAGTCATACTCTTAAATTCCATTTAGCTCCCACTCCTGGTCGTCTAACCGCAATTACAACGTAGGACAAAGATGCCTTGTCTAAAACACACTTATCGGCCCAGACCCACACACACAGTCACTGCAAGCAGCACAGCAACAGGCAGCAAAGATAATTGCCAAACTTTATTAACGGATACAAAACGAGGCAGCTCCCGGCTGAAAGGAGCAAAAAAGGAGTTTCAAATTGCGCGCCCATGAATATGAAATGAAGTCGACTTCTGGACAAAAACATTGGTGGGCAGCCCGCCCGGCCAGGGGCCCGCTCTGTCTCGGTGTGCTACGTCTGGAGTGCAGCGTCTGGATTTGCTGCCGGTCCCCAGGTATCTCTCTGGCCATTGGGGATTCGGGGGCGCCATAAACAACAATTTATGTGCTTTAATGAAAATTGGTTGAGAGGCGGCTGGCGCTTGGCGTTTTTCGACGGGTCGCAAATAAATTAACTCGCCTTATTTCGAGGGTTGGTCCAGCCCCAAATGCAAATGGTGGGCATGTTGGATATGTTAACACCTCGGACAAATCCCCAGCTCGCCAAAAGAAAGAAAAAACGCACATAAAATACAAATTTTATGCGACGCGCGCGAGACTTGAAAAAGTGCAAATAATTTCAAGAGCTCATAAATTTTCGAGAGCGACACGTGAAATTTGTCAGTCAGGCGGCAATTTTTATGCAAATAGTAAAAGCGGGAAATGAGCGAAAGCGAAATGAGTGCAGGCTCTGGCCCATTCCATTCCGTTCCATCCCATCCCTAGTTTGGCCGTGCAGCGCCGCTCCGGGCTAACAGGCAGGATAACAAAAACGCATATGGAAATTGTATGCAAATTTTTCACTGTGGCCGCAATTTGTAACAAATTTCAACGTGAAATTGTTTGAAAACGCGCACACACACACACGCACGCTTAAGTATAACAGACATCTTTCAGTCTGCTTTGGCTGCGGGCACAAAAACAGAGCATACTTTTTCGGGTGGCCAGCAAACTGAGCAAATTTAATTTGCTGTGCGGCACAAAATCAAATTGCATAAATGTCAATTTCGGTTAACGCGACGGGCACCATGGCACTAATTAGCATATTTATGTGCAAAAAGTGGCAAAGAAATGAAAGAAAACTTCTCAACTGTGCTTAACACAAAGTGCTTTTGTTTTTTCGACTTGGACATCATAGTTACATTGATAAGCAAAAAACTTTGAAGTTTATGCAAATAGTGAAAAGGTTAAGTGGTATAACAGCTGTTAGCTTGTTTCTGATTTAACAGAGAAACTATGAAAAATATTAAGGAGAGTACCTGATAATTGCTAGACAACTGTTAAGAAATTGTGCAATTTAAAAACTGTATTTACTTTTATTTTAAGGTCTAAATAATTTATAAATAAACTAAATAATTTAATATAAAAATTTACAATTCAAATTTTTAATTTTATTCATTTATTTTATTTTATTTTATTTATTTTTTAATTTTAATTTTGGCTTCCTCATCACTTAAAATTGATATTTATATGTATTATTATTTAATTTATTATTTATTATTTTAATTGAATTGGCAAAGGTTTGCCTAATTAATTCTACTAAAAAGATGACCTGTCTCTGTTGTATACCCATTAAAAATGGGAAATCAGGCTAAAATATGTTTGTAAAAATTTACATTATTTAGTATGTAGGATATAATTTTTTAATAGAGCTATATGCTTAAGTAACTCTAACATCATCTGCGGCCCAAGGGCTATGCCTATAGCATGCTCGCAAGTGAAGCACTTGTGCCACAGAAACCATAAAATCCACCCACTGTACAGCACCAATAGAGTGAGCGAAAGAGAGAGGGAGAGAGAGAGCAGTGGTGTGAGGGGCATCGCTAGCAGTAAAGTGCAAAGTCTAATATTCGAAATGCCTGCGAGCAGAGCTGTACTTAAAGTTGTTGGCATCGTTTAAGTAGCGAGCGTTTGAGTTGAGCCACTTTCAACTCAATTTCCGTGGGCAACTGGTGGAAAAGCGCCTTTAAAGCGAGCCCACCGAAACGGAGACTGAGCACGCGAAGCGTCTCGGTGGGCAGTGCTAAACTGCAGCTGGAGCTGACAAAATATTTTGATTACTTTTGCACATTGGCAACACTTCAAAGTGTGCGAAGATAGCACGAGGAGACGCGCTCAAGCATATTTTCAAAATAAATATTATTGTAGTAAAGTTGTCGGCGAATTTGTCGCAAATGATAAGGACACACACACACACAGAGAGAGAGAGACAGACGGACAGACAGAGCCAGCAAAGTCAGCAGAGAGACAGCGAGCAGGAGCCGTGCGGGCAGGAGCAGTCACAATGACAGTGCTTGTCGTTGTCCGAGTCAGGCTGGCTTCTTGGTGCGGCTCCCTTGTCAAGTGCGGAAGTGCAGCCCCGGCGAGTGTCTGCCTGTTGATGACACTTTGATGTTTTGGTCAAAAAACTTGGCCGAAAAACCGAAGAACAAGCAGTCGCTGCAACTTGGACTTTAGCTTAAATGAATATGCAAGCTTGCCCTATATCTGTGTGTGTGTGTGTGTGACTAAGAGCTGGCTATAAACAGCAGCTGCCTGAGCTAGTGTTCCATATCTATAATATACAGCTCTTAAGAGCTGAGCGCATGCACCATAATCAACAGTGCAAGGCCAGCGAACATCATTTGCTGTCATAAAACTTGGCCAAAATGTTTGCCTCTCCCAGTCAGACCCAATCCCAATCCCAGTCCCAGTCCCAGTCCCAGTCCGGTTTTCCCAAAAATTGCTAGCTGTCTGCACTTAATGGAAAATGTCAGTTCGCCTGCAGCGTCAAACGTTTTATTGAAGTTTCCACTGAAGCGTCCAAGTGGCCCCGGCAGCCAACGCTGCGCTACCTTCACTGGCTCTCATATCCTTTTTCATTTTTTCTATCTCTCTCTCTCTCACTCTGTCTCTCTGCTGTGGCCAGCAGAGCTGCGCCCGTTAAATTTAACGAACCGGAAGCGCTAAAAGTGAAGCAGCTCCAAATGGCTTGAGCTGACAACAGAAGGAGACAGAGCTAAATGGAGAGAGAGAGAGAGAGAGAGAGAGAGAGAGGGAGCTGCTTGCTTGAACTCTTACAAGTGCGGAAATCTGATGATCTGATGAGCAAATTGCACTCACCAAACAGTCAGATGAAATATTATGTATTTTTAATGCGGCTTTCAATTGTGTTTGGATGGTTGTTATGCGGATGAAACATCAAGTTTGCCCCCCACAGCCAAGAAGTCGCTCAAGGATATTAACTGCAAGCAGGAATTGAAAATTGACAGCACAGTTGCCTGGGCAGATTATAGACTCTATGGGATTGAATTGACGGAATTTAAATGGGGGGCGTGGCGCGGTAGTGGCTTGTAGAAGTAGTTGTAAATGTAAAAGTTGCCGGAAATGTATAAAACTTGGCTAAAGTTTGAGCAGACGCAAAACTTTATAAATAATTTAGATTCAATTAAATTAATGGACAAGCTGGCTTTCATTTATCGTACATTACATGAAGTTAAGATATAATTATTTATTAAAATATTTTTAATATATAATATAATAATAATAATTTTAAATATATATGAATATCAATTTATTTATATAAATTTCTATATAAATATTTTATAAAGAAAGTTTATTAATAAATAAAATCTATATAAAATATGAATTATTATTTTTTTAAAGGATTAAATTTACAATAAAAAACTAAAAGAAAAATATTATAGCAAGTCAGGAAAAACTTGTCACTACACTGCTCAAAAAAATGTAAGGCAGCAACGCTTCGTCTAGCATTTATTCATTCCTGTAAGATTCGCTGAGAGAATCGAACCAAATTTTACTAAAGTGAATTATTTTTTACGCATTTAAATCTTAATAAGTTTTTTTTTTTACTATTTGAATTTTTCGAATTTTTGTAATTTGTTTAAATAATGAATACCAAAATTAAACAATCGAAGGAAATCATATCAAAATTGCCGACTGAATCAAGTTCCCATAGAATGGACGGTGAGAAAAAGATTTTTAGCTCGATGTTCGAGATCTATGGGCGTGTACAGGGTAAGTACATTCATTAATAAGAGAATAAATATATTAATAATATATTTTCTTAGGCGTATATTTTCGTAAGGTAAGTGGACGTTAAATAAAAAACATTTAGGTTGATATTGAAAGCAATCTCTTCTGGCTGTGAAGCACACACAAATCAAGGCCAAGCAGCTTGGACTGAATGGCTGGTGCATGAATACCCAGGAAGGCACCGTTAAGGGAATTATGGAAGGACCACAAGACATGCTATCCGAGATGTGAGCACTGCTACTATATATAATAGTTTGATTCCGTTCATTAATTTCTGTTAACTTTGACAGGCGCTTGTGGCTGCAGCACAAGGGCAGTCCACGTTCCATAATTGAAAAAGCCGTCTTCACGCCTTTCGAGCCCATCCCCAATCACAATTACCACACTTTTTCAATCAAACGTTAAGCATTGGCTCAACCCACTTCTACTGAATAAAGACAAGACTAAATGTTACTAAATCATATATGTGTATATATATTGGGATCTGCCTTGGCGGTATTACGAGGCATGTAACACATGTTGGATGCGCGACGTACGTGCTGTCACGTCTCCTCTCTCTCCTTTCTGGGGCGTGGCAAGCAACTTTTGTTGCCACCATTATATGTCCCAGTATGTGCAATTGCCAAGCCACAAAATGGCCAAAGTTGGCCAACAGAAAGCGGCAAAAAAGAAGTATGAAAGTTTTCAGATCCGCAACAGCAGCTTGGGGAATTGGCTCGACAATATTGGCACGTGTCGCAGCTCGTAGAACGCGCCATTTGTCGTCCAATTAGCCAGCTCTGGAGCGCGGCTATTCGAAATAATAGAACGTATTTTCGTTCTAAACAATTTCCACACAGTATTTGTCAAAAAAAAATATATATATATGTATATAAACACAACGCAAAAATTGTCGCAACAATTTCAATTTATTTGTCGCGGCCATCAAAAAAATTTTTGCGCCTCTCTCTCTCTATCTCTCTCTCTCTCTCTCTCTGGGCTCTAAAGCTGGTCAAAAGTTTGCGCCACTTTTGCCAATTTAGCAGCAAATATTGTTGTTGCACGCCCCCAGCCCCCGGGCTCCGGGCCAACGGGACCCTCGTGCATAAAAGCAAAAACAAAATTTGCATAAATAAATAAAAGTTGCAGACTTTGAAATGTAACAGTTGGCGCTTGACTGCAATTAAAATCGGCCGCGCACAATTTGAAAGCCTGAAACTCCCCTCGGGTTTGTTTTTATAGCAGCGAATATTGCCCTGACTTCAGTTGTCGTTGTTGTTGCTTTGCTTTTGCTTTTGTTTTTGTTTTCGTTTGGCTGGCTAACTGGCACTTTATAATAAACTGTTAAAACCGCAAAAATTGCAACAAAAGCGCTTGCCAGCTGACCAGACTGCTGCAGCGCTTGACAAGCAGCAGAGTAGTTGCCTGCCGTGCCACACACACACACACACACACACACACACACACACACACACACACACACACACACAGCAAAACAGATTCGCATAAATTTGGACAAAAACTACATTTATGGGAGTTTTCGTGAAACTTTTTGTGCTGGCAGCACTGCATGGAAATTTATATATATATTTTAATAAGTTTCATATTTGTAAAAAAGTAATTTGATTATTTTATATATAATATGAAGTCATATGCAATAATATACTTTATTGATTACGTATATAAATTTAAATATATATTTAAATATATATAGACATCTGTTCTAATACTCATACGAGTCTGTTCCTATGTATTCTACACGATCTCAAGATTGTCCCGTTCAACCAACTAAGGGCGTGGCTGAACGAAAAATGTATTTGTTCATATCGTGGCAAATCGAATGTAACTCTATCAAAATTTAGTCGTTGACGCCCGACTGCAAAGTTCTTACTTATTTTAACTGTATGACAGATCTACATTGCCCAACGCTTTATCGATTCAAATAAATTTGCCCTGAAATTAAATCAAATTAATTTTTTGATACCCAAAACAATTCTGCTGTGATGAACATTTTTATTTATTTTTAATAAGTTTCATATATTTTTCTTCCACTGCACTAAGCTTTATAATTGCTTTATATTGCGAAATAATAAATATATCTTTATTTTATTTTTATACTCCATTTTTTTGGTACACAAAAGCAAAATTTATTGCAAAAAATGTTAAATCCACATTTACATGACCTAAAAAGAATCAGATGAATTTATTTTTCCAGCTGCACAATTATAAAGCACACAGAATGGTAATTGAAAAACAAATATCTATAATTAAGTTTGTAGGTGAAAAAGTTTATTATAAACCAATAAAATGACGAAATTCAAAAACAGAATGAAAGTCGAGAATCTGCCGAATATTTGTGAATCCAGTCTATCGAGACATAACACTAGAGAGGTATTTTTTACGAATCGAATACTTGCTGCTGTTGGCTGGGATGGCGATAGTAAACGACTTGTCGAGGCCTCATATCCCTAACGATCTCACGCTGCAGCAGCTGCTTGTATAGCAACATTTTGCGTTTGGTTTCTGGGCTGCCAGCAGCGGAGCTGAATTGTAGAACTGAGCTCTTGACCTTTGACCTTTGAGCAGTTGAAATTGATATCGTAAATACATAATATATCTACTCGACGGACTTACTGCTTTTCGTTAGGCATTTTGAGAGCCTCGAATCTGTATATTGGTTTTTAGATTTTTCGAATTTCTTTCAGGCTTAGTTGACTTGTTAAAATTTTCATAGAAACTGGTTGCTCGGCCAAGGCAAGGCAAAGCCAACGCAGATTTATGGCATTTGTTTCATAGGCTACTCTAGCATTATCTCGCCTCGCCGAGCAGCACACATAAACATGCCACAGCAATTATCGCAAATACACGCTAATCGCACCACGTTCCTCTGCACTCAATTAAATAACCTTTGACCTCGTTACGTGCATTTCCTAAAACACGTCACGGGCACTTTAAACGGAAAGCTGCAATCGAGAGTGGAATAGATACCCTGTAAACAGCTTTATTATCCAGAAAAAAATGTTTTTATATTTAATATAAATATTCACATATTATTAAAATATATAAAAAATTTTACTATATATATGAAATGGTCTTTGAAAATATTAAATTTTAATATACAGATATATATTCTAAGGACTGGAAAGGCTTTAACAACTGCTTAAAGTATAGATATTCACTTCTTTGATTTTCGTTTATAATTCTTTGTATTTTAGATATTATTTTTTTTTTATTTATTTATTTTCTTTTTTATTATATTTATTTATTTTATTTATTTATTTATTTTTTTTTATTATTATATTTTTTTGTGTATTTATTTATTTATTTTATTTATTTATTTATTTATTTTCTTTTTTATTTTATTTATTTATTTTATTTTTTCTAATTTATTAATTTATTTATTTATTTATTTTTTTTATTTTTTTATTTTTTTTTTTTGTTTATGTCTTTTATTTAAAACCACTTTTAAACTTCATTTTATTTTCCAATTTTGTAAAATTTCATCTTCTAATATTTTTGAAAAATATGAAATATGCGCAGGGTATCAGGCACAAAATGAAGTCATTTAATTTCGTAATTTGTATTTGGGATTCTAAACAGGCAAACGGCAACGCGGCACGCAAATAGATAAAACGCAGCCGACAAACCAGCGGAAGGCGAGGGCTCCTGAAATATATACATCGAGAGAGAAAGAGACAGCGAAAAAGGGATGGGGCCAAAATATAGTGTCGATAATCAATTCCGTTTTCCGGCTGATGCTTGATTTGTTCCTGTACGTCGTTGTTGCCGTTACGTGCGTGACCCAAAATATATACATGTGTATGTATGTATGTATGTATATGCATCAATATTTTCAGAAAAACAAAATATGCATAACATTATTGTAATCATATTGAGGCAGCGCCCTACGCTGCGCGGATTAGCTGCCGCCGCGAGGAGGCGGCTGGGCGTGGCAGGGCATGCATGCATGCTCGGCTGTTAACTGAAATGTTGTTGCCGGTTTTAGCTTTATTTTCGAATGCTTGCGTGCTCGTCGCTTGCATGTGGCATGGCAAAAGGTTCCATTAGTGTTGATAACGAGTTCATTGGCACATTGATGCCTATTGATTATCGAACTAACGAAATAACGGTTAATGTGTCGCCCCCAACTAGCCGTTGAAACATTTGTTCGGGCTTAAATGGAATTCACAATTGAATAATGACAGCCAATTTTGTGGCTCAGTTGGGTCAACTATGCCAATGAATATTTATGTATATTGTTTTGATAATATGACGGGCTTTAGACTACAATTAGCATGTAGTTGTATATTATTTATAATGCGGTCAATGACCAATGGGACATTCATGTGTATAAGATAAGAGAAATGAGATGTTTGGTTTATGAAATATGCAAAGCAAAATGATTTACGAATTATTGTTTTATGAAATATTTATGTGTTTGATGCTGCCTCGATTTAAAACTCTTGAAATATTTTGAATGATTTTGCACTAAAAGTAAAAATTTATGAATTTAAAATTGTCTGTCACCGAAAAAAATGTCAAAACTTTATAAAATGCGCGACAAAAAACTTGTCACACACAAAGCCCATAATTAAAATATACATTTTTAATGACCATTTTTTGCATGCAGTTTTATAGCTAAAAAAAAAGAAAAAAATGGCATGCCTGTAAACAAAAACAGTTCCAATTAAAATATAACAAACAGGAATGTATCTAATAATAATCGATATGGCCAGATTGAAAAGGTTTTTATATTTTTTTGTAAAGTTACGAATAGGTTTAAAAAAGTATATAACATCTGATGGACATTTTAAATTGCTTAAAAAAAGAAACGCTTAAATTCATCTGCATTTGCAGCAGAGATTACGAATGTAAAAGAAATTCAGTCAAATTTAATATGTAGAATACTAAAAATATATATTAAATAAATATTTTGCAAATGTTTTTTTTTTTTGCATGCTCAGCTTGTTTCCTGCTACCAAAAGCCAATATCAAGCTCTGAACTTCAATTGAAGTCACAAAGCTGCGACTTATTCGCCGGATTGTCTCTGGGCGAGAGCACAGAGTCCCACAGAGTCTCTGCCCTGGCTGGCAGCTTATTACAAATGCAGACCATGTTCGACGCGCAATGCCGAGCTGAGCAAAGCCGTGCAGACTGCAACCAAATCTCAGTCTAAGGCACTTGCCAAGGCTTAGACTTTTCCGGCATTGGCCACAGCTGCGCTGGTCTGAGAGACGAGACGAGTGCATGGAGTCTAGACGCAAAGCCATTTGGCCACAACTGTCAGAATTGGCTTGGGCCAAAACGTAGCATGATGAACTCTGCCAAAAATCTACAGCAATATAAATATATATATATATATTTTCGAGTGTATACATATACATTTTTTTTTTTCAGCAAATTTCTATACACTATAGCGCGCTAATTTGGTATGCATGCAACAAGCGACACGTTGTGGCTCTCTGCCACGCCCACATCGTTGCCGCATGCAGCTTGCATGTTTATTCGCCATGTTGCGTGCCAATTTGATAAATGTCGCATTTGATTAGCGGGCCCAAAAAACCCTCCAGCCCCGCCCACTCTTAGCCACACTCTCTCAACCCCGCCAACGAGTGGTTTGCATGCGCGGCAATTGAGAAATTTATACAACGCAAACTTTGGCAAACTTTGCATAGTAAATAGGCGTGCGATAAGAATACACGGAAACGCGGAAAATCTTGTTTTGTTTAACAGTTTATGGCATACCGAAAGGCGCGCTAACGGAATGCGATCCGTACAAAACTTTTGTTTGGCTGCGGCCCCTTGGAAACTTGTTATGGCCAAATATTTTTCGAATTTTATTTACCAGCTTTGATTTGTTCGCGCAGAGTGCGAGACGCTAACCCAAAATGCCAAAAGGGCAAAGGCCAAAAGGCAAAAGGGCAAAGTGGCCAAAAAGTTTTGTGGCTTTGAAGATTTGAAGTTGCGTGGAAAGGGATGCCTTTGGACCTCGGCATACAGCAAATGCCACTTGCATGCCGCGCTCTTTAATTTGTTGTTTCGGGCTCCTAATTGGCCATGGGATAGTATTTCATATTTGAAATGTCTAACATGACAAAAGCATGAATGTGAGAGCTAAACCAGATATGGAGCATGTCGAAAGGGAAAAAGGGTTTGTATGTAAAC